>OZ014484.1:6426887-6580349 GCA_963965965.1 Trididemnum nubilum
TATCAATTTCACCACTGTGTTTATCTAATAATGCCTTTAGACCGGCAGCCCAAAAGGTTTATTTACCCCGAAGATGGCGGAAGGTTTGATGCGCCTAAAATACACGTCTTTACTCAAGTTTTAAGAAAATGTTTTACTGGCAAGCCAAAAGTTCGGCTAAGACCCCCAAATCCACAATTTATGAGGGGTCAAAATGGTCTTTATTTACCCCAAAGACGGCATGGATAAAAATTGCTTAAAATTGTTCTCTGGGGTCCACTGAACAATGAAATGGCGAAGACTGTAACTTTAGGTTCGGCTAACCACTTGACAGTAACGAATTTAGGGGGGAAGCTCAAAAATTGCCTTTATTTACCTGAAAGACGGCATGGATAAAAATTGCTCAAAAACGTCCGTTGGAGTCCACTGAACGCCAAAATGGCGAAGACAGTAACGAGTGTAGGGGGAGGGGGGCACAAAAAATGACCTTTATTTACGTGAAAGACGGCAACGGTAAAAATTGTTAAAAAACATTTCTTGCAGTTCGCTGAATACAGAAATGGTTAAAACAGTTACTTTTGGTTCGGCTGTCTCCCTGACAGTAACTAATTTAGAGGGAGGCTCGAAAAAATTGCCTTTTTTTGTGTGAAAATGGCAGGGGTAAAACTGCTGGAAAACGTTTTTTGGGAGTCCACTGAAAACAAAAACAATGGCAGTAAACTTTGGTATCCTTTAACTGATTTCTTACTCGTACTGCAAAAGTCATTGCAGCACTAAATATTGCTTTTACGGTATTGTTTTTGAAAAAATTCATTTTAACTTGATGGCGTCATTAATAATGAAGTAACGTGATGGTCGATTTTGGCAAAAATGCCGTCGTTTTTAATGTCGTTGCATGTGAGCAGTAATCTCGTTTTCACAAAAATCGTACAACTTCAATGATTGCTCGCGAAACTGTTTTGCAGTATAGAATACGTCATTACGCTAATCAGTGTTGAGTGAATAGAGCATCTGCTACTGAAACGGTAAACTTGGGTTCAATTCCCGGTCGGGTCAAACTAAAGACTATAAAAATTGGTACTCACAGCTTGTTTGCTTGACGCTCAGTATTGAAAGGGTAGTGTGAAGCTTTCATCGTGTGTGGTAGATATGTGGGCAAGTGGCAGCTTCACTCGAAGACCAAAAGGTCCCTTTGCTGGCTCTTGGCCAAGGCAACTTGCTGAATAAAATGCAATTACAATTGCAGTAATTTCAAGACGCACCGGTTCCGCATAGTGTTGTAAAAAAACGGTTTTTTTAAGGGCGTTTTATTTACCTTGTTTTTTTGTTTTTTTTTGTTTTTTTTTGTCGTTTTTTTTGTTTTTTTTTATATGTAATTGTAGTTTTTAGATGATTGAGAATACTTAAATGGTCTTTCAAGATTTGGTTAGGTACTGTCGTGCTTCTTTTGAGCTACATAGACCTAACAATTGCTTGCTGAGAGAATAAAATGCGGAAGTTTCGGTGGTTAAGGTGGAATGGCAACTCTGCTACTTTCTTACTCACTGACTGGTTTATTTCACAACAATTCGCAGTGGCGTCGCTAAGGATAGTGACACTCGGGATGAAATTTTGTGGTGTCACCCTTTATAATGTACAACAAGCTGCAAAAGGTGTTATTTTAAAGATAACGGTACTACTTTATTTCCGTAGATAGCGGTTGTTATTTGGCTAGCTCAATAAATTCTCATTGTAAGATTCGATAACTTAGGAGTATGAGCAGCACACGTTTATATTCAGGCGTGTCACTAGAAGTCTGCAATGGCGGAGAGGCTGTTTTGGGGGTTTGTAAGCTCCGCCGGAGGCCATTGGTGGTCTGGGCGTAGAGCCCCGAGCACTTGAAAAATTTAAATTTTTTTTTGCAAAAATAACTTAAGTTTAGACTTGTTTTGATTAAATTGCTTTTAAAACGTAGCATCAGGGAGAATTCCGGTGGCATAGAAATGAGCAAAAACATGGTTAGACTTTTAACCAGAAATCTGCAATAGGGCTGTTCTGGGGGTATGGGGGCGGAGCCCAGCGCTCAAAAATTTAGTATTTTTTTGTAAAAATAACTTAAGTTTAGGCCTATTTTGATAAAAATTGATGCTTTTGAAATGTGGCAAAGAAGTTAGCGGTAAAAAACATCATTAAACTGGATGCATACATAGGCAGTGGCTATTTGGAAAGTGACTAAAGGTAAAAACCAATGTTTAATTTGTTCAGTGGGCATATTTAAAGCATTTGGTTTTAAAGTTTAAATTTTTGTAGGTAGCCGGCTTTAGTTGAAATTTACCAGGAGCAATTTAAGCAGCTTATATAACTTAACCGATCTAGAAAGTTATGCCTTTTGTGAAATCTCTTCGTCCATTGTACCTGCTATTGTCTACTTTGCTCGGTTTTTGGTTTTGGCTCACACTGTAAATTTGGCCATATCTTAAAATACCGTACATAAAATTTTACGCCACAGCAATACCATGCGATAGATTAACGTTTAAATCAAGCACTAATTACGAATAATTGATAACACCACTATAGTTAAAGTCAAAATAGAGGTAAATTAAGGCTCGAAAAACATTACACTGAGAGCAGTTAAATCATTAGTTTAAACTTAAATGACATACCTACCAAACATAAATCAATGAAAACAACAGTTTATGCGTTTTGACTTATAAGCAACCGCAGCGCTAGCCGTTAATAACAACACTAAATCCAAAAAATCAACATAGATCCTGCAAAATAGACTTATAAAATTACAAAACTTTAAAGAAGGCTGATTTTGTCACAAATGAAGGAGATACAACTGTTCTATTTCAGCGCCGTCAATAATAACCTCGAATTTGATCATGATTTGATAACCGAAGATAAATACCACCATCTTAATTACATAATTCTCGTGGTTACTAGACAGCAAGCCGAATTTACATCACTGAAAAAAGCAAACAAAAACCGAATTCTGACTAATTAAATTCTTTTTCAGATTTGCAAGCTTTTATCTGCTACTCAACTTTGATGTTACAAAGAGTCAATTGATTTAAAGCCTGAAAATACGCCCTATATCTTAACTATCACTGTTTTTGCATGCATTTACATAGGGCCGGTGCGCAATTTTGACGTCCAGCGGTTTGACTAACAGCGTGATGACGTGACGTGCAATCCATCAATAAGGAAGGAAATAGTAGTTCTGATGTCTTTTTTCAAGCTTTTAACCTGTTAAAGATTTTCACGGTTTTCAGGACCGGTTCGCTAAAGGGTGTTACAAAACAACAATGTAATATTATTTAAAAATAACAATTAAAAACAAAAAAAGCAAAAAAACCAATGCTTTTTTTGAAACCAAAAAAAAAAACAAGCAAAAAGAAACGTTTTTTTCAAAAAAAAACAAGCTTCGTTTTTTTTATTTACATCACTAGTTCCGCACAGTCGATTGCGCTAAGGCAAAATTTAAAAATAAAATTAAGTAAATTTTCAATGTCGTGCATCACACCACCAAAACTGCGTTAAATTTGTATCACAGTCTCGAAGCAACTATTACGAGTATAGTATTTCAAAAAAATCTAGATCTCAAAAAAATGTGGTAAATTGACATATTACAAGCATTCAAAATACTCGCTAGCTAGTTTACCATTGCGATTAAACATTGCACAAATCGCTCACAGCAGTGAATTTTAATGATGACAAATCTTACATTTATCAACTCAAATAAATTTGAAGATCGTAAATTTGCAGTTCTTATTAAAGAACCAGAGATATTTGAAAACATTTAATTATTATTATTTGCGCAAACAGCAGGATGTTTGTTTGAATAGTAACTCGTAAGTTCAACACGCGTATCCCTGAGAGTATCAATTAACATAATGGATTACATTACTAATGCAACAGAACCCAGTTCTAATCCATAAACAGAGGCCTACTAATAGGAGAGATAGAATAGCACAAAACGGCGGAAAAGTGTCAGATAGTACTGTATCACAGCTCGCAACTGTCATGCATATCTATTTGACAAGTTTTTCATACATCAGTTGTTAGCAAACACGTCCTTGAGGAATTTGCTTCCGGGTCGCGAATTTCTATTCTGAGTATTATTTTACAATGATCTGCGACCTGGAGCATGTAAAAGTAATAAAAAAAAAGATCAAGTTTTGTTTGAAAGATACAAACAAACATTGAGTGGTCAAACACAAAAGAAAAAAAGGCTTTTTTAGAGAAAATCCTGTTTCACTTTTTTAAGTCAAGATGGATGATCGTAATTCTGTAAATCCTGTGGGGCTACTCAAGTTTTGCTAGAACTATATCTGCAACCGGTTTTTTAAATTGAGCTACAGATTCCTGCGAATTGGCTAAATGGCACCATACTGTATCTTGTCGAGGACAGCTCCACAAAAAATTTTTTTTTTTGAAACTGGCCCATGGCACAAAATAGGTTAGTGATCTGTACTATAAAATATTTCTATCACATCGGGGTTATGGTGCGAGACAAGACAAACGTTATACGTATGCAGTACGTTAGGACGAGCATATGTAATAGATTATGCTGGGTATTTGAAAATGTGACAAAAACCATTATAGAAATGGAAATGTGTTCAGAATTTGAAGCTAAAGTTGGCAAAGTCGTCAATCGGGCCTTGTTTTATGGACACTGGCAAAGTGAGCAAGGGATAATCTTGTGGACTTGATGTCAAGGAGCAACTACCGGACGTAGTATTCGTTGCCAAAAAGCAATGATTGAATAATGGAATGTGGGTAAGGAAAGAGAGAGAACGAAATTTCAAACCTTTTCCAAATGAATGCTCCATTTTACAAAAACAAGAAAAGCAAGAAACAGTGAGGTTGTTTTACTTCAACAGAAGGTGCTTCGTTGCAATTACAAGACCAAAAATACCGATCCATCAGTCCAAAACTAAAAATCAACCAAACGGAGATGCTAGAAGAGTAAGGCACCAAAACAATTTTTGGAAGATTCTTGCTTAAAATATCAGAAGGGCCGAATATGACCAATGTCCTATACGCCCTTTTATCAAACATTTGTCAATGCAAAAACAAAAATTTTATCTTCAAATGTTGAATTATACAGTAGTCAGTAATTATGGTATTTTCCAAACCTATTTGCACTATGGAAAAACGCTTTATATTGCCTTCCAAGAACCTGATGAACTGTTGGTCCCGGTCTATGGTGGGTGTAAAATCGTGAGCGAATAAGCGCATTTTAGTTTATTTGGTACAGACAACAGTCGGTTAAAATTAACTAAGAACACACTCTTGCGCTCACGATTTTACGCCTAAGGTAGAATGGGCCAAAATGGCAAGACTAATTCTTACATATAGGCCTACCAAATACTGAAAATTAAGTTGCTGTCGTTATTGACGTCATCAATTAATGTGGTAACTTCGTTGATCTGTTTAATCAAGACCACCTCATTGGCCTTGGTGTCCTCATAACACCAAAAATAAACGCTTTTAATCCCTAATAGTGTCTCTTGAGAAGTTCAAACTAAAAACAATCATGAATTTTTAAAATATTGCCCGTGTGGAACGTAGTTTTAAACGAAATCTGAGTTATCAATGCTTGAATAATGTGATCTTGCTGCAAATTGAATCCAACAAGCCTTAATTTTTTGTACAGCACATCATATAAATAATGGCCTCAAAGTTTTAAAATATTTTCAATGTGCGCGATTACAAAAATTCCGTCAATTTTGTTCATTAGCTACGTTTTTGTGTCTGCCTCAAGTTTAGACGCTATTGTTCGCCTTTTTATGTTAAAAGAGGACTGAAGGCAAAATCAATGGGGTATCTAAAGTTAGAGTAATCGTATTAAATCAAATTTGGCGTAATTGACTCCATCCTCCTTGACTCAGCCGTTTCAGAAATGCTTTACTTCAAACCCTACGTAGGAACCTTCGCACTTAAAATTTCAGTGGTAACCCTGCCGTTTCAATGCAGTAGCCTTGCTCATAGAGGCCTATTTTAACCTCTATTTAGGTTAAAAGGCTGCTGTTGTTTAGTCTAACTGTGACGTTGCTTTAAGATAGAACTAAAATGGCGTCGCAGATGTTATCATCGTCAGCAAGGGCTACCAATAAAAATAATGACTAAAGATGTTCTAGGACCTAGGTCATGTTTAAAGTAGAAAATCTTTGGCACGGCAGGGTGAAGAAGGATGGAGTCAACATCAATTTAATCTAATACCTTTGCTTCAAGTTAGCTAACCCCAGTGAATTTGCTTTAGTCCTCTTTCAAAAACACCATGGGTTTTATAATGTGACATTTCGTTATAATGCTTTCATTCCAACCAAACTTTGTGCGTTTACCTGTTTCAAAATTATTGGCAAGCAGAAAAAAAATTATTAAAATTTTAGCAACGGTGCATTCATTAAGATAAACTAGAGAATTAATGAAGTTGATAAAAGTAGCATAATTCGCATTAACGAAAGATTCAGAGAACGTAGGACTCAAAGCACTTAACGAAAGACTTAATAACCGAAAGAGCATTTTGGATATTGGTAATACGTAGACTTGTTAATTTATCACATTGTTTAAGAATTTATATGTTTTTGAAATGCTCTAGGTTGTTTTGAGTCTGTGCTATAATTCAATGCAGTTTTTGTGGTGTCATATGGCCCATAGAAATATACTGAATAATTTTCTTTATATTACTTTAAATATAAAGCCTATATACTTCTTTATTAAAGTAATATATAGAGAATTATTCAGTAAATTTCTACAATTTTTTCAATAAACTTTTACTGTGATTTTTATAGTTGTATTTTGCACTGATTTTGCTTTGTATACATCATCTAGCACTGTTTCAGAAGCTTGACAACAACAATTTTCTAAAATAAGATTCCCATCAAAAAACAAGCTGATGCGCAAAATCTAAATCGCTTGTAAAGACAACGTCACTGCAACATGACGCCATTTTCGCCAAAATCGACCATCACGTTACTTAATGATTGATAACGCCATCAAGTTAAAATGAATTTTTTCAAAAACAATACCGTAAAAGCAATATTTAGTGCTGCAATGACTTTTGCAGTACGAGTAAGAAATCAGTTAGAGGATACCAAAGTTTACTGCCATTGTTTTTGTTTTCAGTGGACTCCCAAAAAACGTTTTCCAGCAGTTTTACCCCTGCCATTTTCACACAAAAAAAGGCAATTTTTTCGAGCCTCCCTCTAAATTAGTTACTGTCAGGGAGACAGCCGAACCAAAAGTAACTGTTTTAACCATTTCTGTATTCAGCGAACTGCAAGAAATGTTTTTTAACAATTTTTACCGTTGCCGTCTTTCACGTAAATAAAGGTCATTTTTTGTGCCCCCCTCCCCCTACACTCGTTACTGTCTTCGCCATTTTGGCGTTCAGTGGACTCCAACGGACGTTTTTGAGCAATTTTTATCCATGCCGTCTTTCAGGTAAATAAAGGCAATTTTTGAGCTTCCCCCCTAAATTCGTTACTGTCAAGTGGTTAGCCGAACCTAAAGTTACTGTCTTTGCCATTTTTGTGTTCAGTGAACTCCAACGGACGTTTTTGAGCAATTTTTATCCATGCCGTCTTTCAGGTAAATAAAGGCAATTTTTGAGCTTCCCCCCTAAATTCGTTACTGTCAAGTGGTTAGCCGAACCTAAAGTTACAGTCTTCGCCATTTCATTGTTCAGTGGACCCCAGAGAACAATTTTAAGCAATTTTTGTCCATGCCGTCTTTGGGGTAAATAAAGACCATTTTGACCCCTCATAAATTGTGGATTTGGGGGTCTTAGCCGAACTTTTGGCTTGCCAGTAAAACATTTTCTTAAAACTTGAGTAAAGACGTGTATTTTAGGCGCATCAAACCTTCCGCCATCTTCGGGGTAAATAAACCTTTTGGGCTGCCGGTCTAAAACGATGGCATCGCTGAATAATCCCATGCGTCAAGTTCAATGTAAAGTTCTTCGGCAATTTGAAAACGAATATCTTCTCCATCGTCTCTTTTTCCGCTCGTCTCTGGTACTCCATAGATACGAATATTTTCTTGACGATTGTATTGGTTGAGATCATCTTGACTATCAGAGGTGGGCAGTAACTAGGTACTATAGTAACTAGTTACTTTTTTAGTAACTGTAACTTAGCTACTTTTTTAAAAAAGTAATGAAAGTGGGAACTAGTTACTATTTGGTGACATTCAAAAGTTACAAGTTACAGTTACTTTTACTTTTGGTCGAGTTAAAAAAGATTCTTTAATTTTTAGATTTTGGTTAAATGAAACACTTCTATGCAAACCCTGTCAGCGCTACGGATTACGGATTTTTTTATTGTGCACTAACGTGGCAATTCTAACCCATGCCTAACCATGCTGTAAAAAGATATTAGAACGTTTTTGAATTAAGACCTCCTTTTAATGATCTAATAATACTTTACTTATTAAAAGGAGGTCTTATATCTTCTCTGCAGGGATTGTTTTGATTGCGTAATTTTTACCAATTGGGTGTAGTGTTCGTTCAGCAGATAACGTTGTTGTTAATATAGCCGCTTTACCCCTTTTGTTGCTTTTCGTTTTGAAAAGACATTTTGAAACACAAAGGCAGCATGGGCAAACATATTTTGAAACCCAAACGTTTTGGTCTCAGCGATGAACATTTTGATATGCTTGCTTTCTTGAAAGGCGATTAAATGAAGTGCATCAATTTGGTACGTTGTGTATTTTTGTTATAAAAACATCAACAATAGCCATAAGCAGCGTGTGCAGAGGCACCACATAAAAATTAGAAAATAAGTAGAGAAAGAAATATGTTAATACCGGTTTCAAAGTACAAAATTAACATTTTCGATAATTAATTCATATCGGTAACTAGAATATGACATCGCAAGCGATATCCTGGGACTTTGCGAAAGTATCTAACTTTATTGAACTAAAGAACTTTACAACGGCGTTAAGCGTGTTTATGGTTGCTGGTAGTCAGATCTGAAATACTCTGCTTTTGAATTTCATAATGTTCCATTAACTTGATCAGGTTTGTGGTTAACGGCTTTCAAAATTTTGCGTTAAATTCCCATAATTACTTTCTATAATTAAAACACGATTAATTAGTAAACTACTAAAAACTATACGATACCAGTAAATTAACACAAAAATACAGGTATCTTATAGTTTTTAGTAGTTTACTAAAAAGTCGACCACAAACAAGCTATTCTTACCGTCAACTAATATGTCTTTTCTGCTCGAACTTAGATTGGTTATGTGTCTTTGTTCAGATAAAAGCTACAAATTACTGTCTATTTACAGTCGTGTTGGCAGATGAGGGCATCAAAATGACGGTGTAGAGAAAAAGTTTCCGGCATAAAATGATCGATTTAGTAAACTCCAGACAAGAATGACAATTGGGAAACCATAACGCTTACATACTGTAAGTTATACACAGAAAAATTGGAATGTGATTAGCTTACAGAGCCCATTTGGTGTGGTCTTTTCAATGTGGTTCACAAAATTTTGTTACCTTTAATCTTGGATTCATATTAACCTATTCAACAGATTTGTTTAGCTTTTATAGTTAATGAAGGCAGGTGCCAACATAATTGGAAAACCTCTATAGTATGGCATTCCAAAATTTTTTCATGTTATCTTATTACCTATGTTAAAAATTTCATTAAGATTTTTGAAAGACATATTTGAGGAGGACTACCCAATTTGTAGCAATTGAAATTAGTCATAACTTTATCTTTCCTTTTTATTTTTAATCTTTCTTAAGCCTAGCTTAATTGGTTGAAAAGTTAAAATTTTGAGGGCCTATTTAAGGGACCCCCACTTTGGTACCCCCAAATTTTGTCATGTTATAACTTTCTGTTATATTTACCTATCCTGAAAACTACATGCGCCTAGCTTAAGAGAATAAAAACTATTAATTTGGCAGTGCTGTTTGAGGAGGACCTCTCCAATGTGGTGCCCCAAAGTTTTGCCAAATTTTATCTTCTCTACACATTTGTCTATCCTAAAAATTTCATGTGTCTAGCTTAAGCAATTAAAAAGTTTAAATTTAGGTGTTCTCATTCGAGAAGGACCCCCCATTATTGTACCTCCAAATTTTGTCATATGATATATCTTTTACATATATTTACCTTTCTGAAAATTTTTTCAGTCTAATTTGAGTGGTTTAAAAGTTTGAATTTTGGCGGCCCCATTTGAAGAGGATCCCTTCATTTTTTATTCCCAAATTTTGTCAAATTTTATTTTTTGTTTATGTTTGCCTACCCTGAAAATTTCATGCATCTAGCTTAAAAGGGTAAAAAATTTAAATCTTGGCGACCTTGTTTAAAAGTTTGTTTAAATCTTGGCGACCTCATTCTGGTACCCCCAAATTTTTTCAAATTTTATATTTCCCTTATATTTACCTACCTTAAAAATTTCATTGGTCTAGCTTTAAAGATAAAAAAGTTTAAATTTTGGAAACCCGTTTGGGGGGACCCTCCATCATGGCACCCCCGATTTCAGGCGGGTACCAGTACTTTTGGATATCTATAATAGCTCATAGTATGATCCATGTGCGGTTTGTGATTTAAAAGGAGATAGTGATAGAAGAAAAAAAAAGGAAAAAGAAAGAAAAAATTAAGAAAAAATTTTATCCAAGGATAAAGGTTGCAAGTAGTATGTTCAAAAACCACAAACTTTTTTTCGCTAATGTTGGTAGTTACCAAAATATACCGGTTTAAAGTTGTCCACTTTTTGCTGATTTTTGGCCTCTGAAATCGCGATCACGTGACTAGGCGCCTCAAAACTTGGTGCGCATACGGTCTCTATCTGCACCAGTGACGTGCAGTGAAGCTTTTGGTTGGTGAAGCACAATTTTTTTCACTCACATGTTTGCAAAAAAATTATTTAAGACGATAAATGACAAGCAAATAATTGTTTTCCATAGCCATTAAACCATGGCTGCCCAACCCGTGGCCCACATTTGGCGAAGCTGTTTTATGTGGCCTGCAAGGTCTTTTTGCGCGGTTGATTTCTTCATGGCAAGGCTTACTTAGCATTTTTTGGGAAATAAAAAGGTCCAAACCAAAACCTTCTTCTGTTTGGTTCTCTCAAAATTAGTTCGGATTTGCGGGGAAGATCTTTTTTTTTTTTTGGTCTTCACCTACTTTTTGGGACAGATTCCCGCAATACTGACTGAAATCAGCACCGAAATCCGCACCGATTGCAAGTTTGTTGTACAAAATCGGTGCTCACTTTGGCCAGTATTTCGGGTATCTGTCCCAAAAACTAGGTGAAGGCGAAAAACTTTTGTTTTTGGTCTTCACCTAGTTTTTGGGACAGATACCCGAAATACTGGCCAAAGTGAGCACCGATTTTGTACAACAAACTTGCAATTATTTGGAGTTTAATCTTGCTAAAAACGCATGTAGCCCTCAATAACTTTTCTCCCGTAAATGTGGCCCGTACCAGTAAAAAGGTTGGGCAGCCCTGCATTAAACGAAAACCAAATTTTTCGATACTAAGTTATTCGTTTAATTTTTTCTGTTTACTTAAAGCCAAGTCAATTCTTAAAGTTTCGAAAATCTATAAAGGTAGCGTAGCCTATTATTTGGCTTTGAATGTGACAATATTGAAGTTTTCGTGCTTGCTAAGCCTTCTTGGCAAATTCTCCAAGTCACAAAAACCCAGTTTCAGTCCCAACGTTATTATTTGCTAAAAACATGAAAGCAAAAATAAAGATTTTTATAGCGCAACCACTCTTTTCTTGATTTCGGTTCTCTCTTTCTGAATTGAGGGGTTCTTTCGTAATGATGTCTCGAGCAAATTTTTTAAATCGGTTTTCGTTTAGCAGTAACTTCAAGTTTGGATTAAAAACTTAGCTGAGAAAGTCTCTCAGCTTAGAGACTAAATTTTCTTTCATTTTAGTTTATTTTCGAGACAAAAATGGCAGTTTTTTCTCAAATTTAAAGCTGCTAAATCACGATCACGAGACCTAGGTTCCTCGAAATTGGTATACATGATACTCTTAATTGTTGTCTTATTATGTCCAAAATTCAACTTTCTATGTTAAATCGTTTTTTAGTTATAAGCAAATCAATAAATTTCGCTGATCAAAATGGCCGAGTAAAAAGAAAGGTCCTAAGCGCGCGCGCGAAGTCCCAATTAAATTTATTAAAAGTAACTGTAACTCTAACTAGTTACTTTTTTTAAATGGTAACTGCAACTTAGTTACTTTTTTGCCAAGTAACTGTTACTGTAACTCAGTTACTTTTACAAAGTAACTTGCCCACCACTGTTGACTATAGATATTTAAATTCATAGCCTGCTTTAGCCGAACATTTTCTGTCTTGACTTGCGTAACTTCTCTTTTCGCCTCGTTTAGATCATACCTCAAAGTACTGACTTCGTCCTTTAACTCTTTTACTGCGTTATTAATATTTAAAAGAATTTCTCGATCTTCTTCTTTAAAGTGAGAATTGCCAAGGTTGCGTTCTGCACAGCTTGAATTAGATCTGCTGCGTGGTGATTTTCGACTATGTCTTTTCTTGTTGACATTGCCAAAGTACAATTTTTTTTGGCGCAAGAAAGCACGCCTGCACCGAAATCGAGCTGTTGCTGAATGAATCGAGCTGTCGCTGAAAAACACGTCAAAACCAAGGGCGTCGGCAGAAAAATTTTCGGGGGGGGGAGGCAATAAGAATGGAGCCAATACTAACTACTAAAAATGGAAGAGTTTTTGAAATTTGGGAGGTTTTAGAAAGAGTGTGTGAAAATCCAAGGGGGGGCATCGCCCCGTGCCCTCCCTTGCCGACGCCCATGGTCAAAACTCAAAATTCAAGTTAGCCGATCGCCATTGTTTAATTTCATTCCTCTTCAAAAATACGAATATTTACGCAACATTGAATGCTTTAAATCTGAACTTAACTGAGGAACGAGATTCTTGTCGTTTGCGCACAAAAATGAAAAAAATAGCAGAGAAAGTGTTAACTAAAACAATAAAATACCAGGTTGTTGGTGTTATTTTTGAATAAGTGTTATTTTTGGATAAACAAATAAATTCCAGCTAAGAACTGCTATAAATGCTCAATTCTTTATGACAGTGAAGCTTATTAATTCAAACTACGATAAAGTTTGCCTGCTTTAATTATGCTTAATTGCAGCACCCTCAAATTTTCAAGTCACCAGCCACGACTGGGTATGAGTGAAAGCTCGACTTGAATGCCCCTCTGAGTTTACAACATTTGGAATGAGTGGTTGCACAAATGGTGCGGAACAATGCTTTCAGTCAAGCGCATTGCTTTATAGTTCAAAAGCATAACCAGACTACAGTATTTATATATATGCTGGGAATTTCCCTTCGCAGAAGTCCCGCACTTATTTGTATTCTCTCCACCAATCCAATATAGCAAAAATAAATAGCGCGAAGTTCAACGCACGAAAGACTATGAACGAGAGTGCAGAGTAAAGTCTGAGTTTCTACCAAACTTGATCTCTTATATAACTTTTGTAAAGTAGCAACAGCAGTTCAATGTCCATGTGAAGAAGTTTCTAAGTTGCAAGTAAAGATCACTCAAAACAGGACGTTTAAAACAGCAGAAAATGTTTTAGATTATGCGATTTGGGCGCTCGTAAGAATCAAAACAAAGACAAAGCAAAAATCTATGTTGCCAACATAATTTATGGACTCTGGTGCTTAAATACTGTATAGATAGGGCTTGGGGATTTTCGAAATGCTGAAATATCGCTTTCTGAAACAATGCTTCTCAACCGGGTTTAAAAGGGCACTCAAGTCAAGTTTTTCACTCTTTACCAAAACGTTGGGATATGCCTAAAATGCATGGGCTACTCACCAAATCTGAAGTTTCTACGCCTTCCCATTTTCAAGATATTGCAGCTTTGGGAAAGCTGGTTTACATTTGTTGAAAAGTAGCAAATTTTACAGTTCTAAACCTGTACTTTGCTTTACAATAACTCTGCATCAAAATATTTATGGAGAATCAAGATCATGCCGTCAATTTTTGAAATTTTGTTTCTAGTTGAGAACCCCGGCAAAATTTCTCAGGAAAAAAGGCCTTTCTGAGGGGAAAGCTAATCTGTTACATCTCAGGAGCAGAAGGTCGCCGAAAGCTCAAAGTTATTGCAGTTTTTCAGATCTATCAAAGTTTTTGGAGAAAAAATCGAGCAAAAAAATTTTCGACCTGAATGCCCTTTTAATAATACTGTACAGTAGTGTATACGTATGCCTGTTCTAAACCAAGGATATACCACTTTGTAAAGGCATAAGACAAAGGGGGAAGAGAGAGAGGTTCAAATTTTCACATGGGGCGTGTTGTCACAGCAATGTTTTCCAATTTTTTTTACTATTTTGAGAGTAGATTAGTTACAGAGACAAATTGTATGGATAAAGGCTAAAAAGCTTGGAGCTTCTCTTCTAAACTACAACTTCATAAAAAAACTATTGTCAATGAATACTGTGCCGACTTTTGAAAATCGAATCTGGTCTAGACAAGAGCAGTCAAATAAACTGTTTTAGCTCAGTTTTATTTTTTAGTAAGTTGAGAGTTTGCCTATTGGACTTCGAGTCAAATTTTATTTCAAATATTTTCTGAAAATTTGAAGCAGCTAAGGTAAGGAGAAGTTTCCCAATTTTGAGGTTCCCGAAGTTACTTTCCGAAATCTGAAATTTTTTGATCTACAAAATTGACTTAAATGACGTTTTTGTGAAACAACCAATTTGATTTAGGCATTTTGATTTCAATATCCAAAAAAATTACGAATAAAATTTGAACCGCCGGTGATGCCATTACAAAAATGACGTTATTTTTCGAAAAAGTTGGTCCTGGCGTCAATAATGACGTCACCAACTGTTCTAAAAAGATTTAATAAACACGAACCCGCATTTGTTTTTTTTATAATGTATGACTTTGGTTTTAAGAGTTAGATAGGAGGGCATTTTTGCCCTTCCCATCCCGTGTCAAATGCGTTGGCCAAATAGCCCATGTAAAATACGGTTAAAACTGTTAAAGATGGAGCGATTTGCCACAAATATAGTCACGAAAGAAAAACTGGACCTGACCTTTCTGGGTTCGACTCCCTAGAGGATAAGGCTGTTCGAGCAGAGGAGGGTCAAGTTCAATTTTGTTTTGCTAGTTGGGTACAATTTTGGCCGCCTCGAAACCGGCCATGGTACCGAAACAAAGAAATTAACTTTTGTACTTCGTGCTTTTATCACTTTTAAATTTCAGTTCCTAACTTTAAATTTTTGTATTTTAAGTTTTGTGTTACTTTTTGGCAGACACTGCTGATGATCCTGATTATGAATAAAACATAGTGTAGGGTTTAAAAATTTTCAAATCCTTCTGTAAATTTTTGGAAAGCAGTAAGTGCAAAATTACATTTTTGAAAAAAACAAGTTTAAAGGTTTGAGATTTTTTTCGTGCTCATCAAACTTGTCTTAAAACGTTGAACTTTTTTCAGGTAATTTTTTGGAACTACTCTCACCATACAGTATACATGTTTAATTTCAGTTCTGTAGGGTTGTATGAATATAAAAAGAGAATGTGTGAGAAAGTCATAGCAATTTTGTCCAAAAAGTTTGAGTACCGAATTAAATCAAGTACAGAGTTAGACTTTTAAGCCATCGTAGTGTTATAAAAAGGGCAAACAGGTTATTAGTTGCCCTTCAGATACAAGCTGTTACTTAATTTATTTCTCCACTACGTGTTTACTGAAGGTATTTTTCTCGTCCCCATCTACAAAATCGGAGCAAAAGATAACATAAATAATTACAGGCCCAATTCGATACTATCTTGTATTTCCAAAATTATTGAAAAAATTATGTGTGCACGACTCTACAAATTTCTCAAAAAACACAATGTAATCTAAGAAAATCAATATGGATTTTAAAGTAATATTTCTACAGTGTATCCAATGCTGGATGTTATTATCTCCTGTTACAATAATATTAATGAATCCTGTGACACAGCTTTATTTTTTGCAATTTAAGGAAAGCTTTCGATACAGTGTCACATAAAAGACTTTTGGTGAAACTGAGCAACTATGGTATTAGGGGTGTAGCTTATAATTTGATTTACTCTTATCTTCATAATAGACAACTGTTTGTATCTAACATTAAATCAAAATCTGATGTAAAATTAATTCATTGCGGAGTCCCCTAGGATTTGTCGCTGGACCCTTTGCTTTTTCTCATTTACATCAACGACCTAAATTTTTGCCTTAAAAAGCCAACCTAGACTTTTTGCTGATGACACCTTGGTAATTGTGAAAGGCTTAAATCCTGAACAATTGCAAATCAAAATTAAAACAGAATTACAAAATCTCCATCAGTGGTGTTGCATAAATAAACTTTTGATCAATCCAACCCAAACCAGCATCATAATTATTTACCCTAAACAAACGAAAGCAGCAATTTCTCATCTTCACTCGACAAGTAATGGATTTCCGGTAAATATTGTTGATTGCGCTAAATATTCAGAAGCTCTGGTCGATAATGAACTCCATTTTAAACAGCACATTAAAATGATGCAAGGAAAGGTGGCTCGCTTAGTTGGAATATTATCCAAATTAAAGCACTTCTTTCCTCAAAACATTATGCTACAACTTTACTATGCATTAGTGCATCCGTTTTCATCCTACGGTATTGTAATCTGGGGAGCTACTTATCCTACCTACATTAAAAGATTAAAATCCTTACAGAATCGAGCGATAAGAACGGTCGCTAGATGTTACTACCGAGATGAAGTAAATCCATATTACATTCAATTGAAGATTTTGCAAATTGATGATCCATTAAAATATGAAATCGCTGATTTTTTTCATTGCTATATAGCCTACAAAACCCCTAATTGGGACTTCTGCGACTGATTAGGACTCTCTTGATGCTTCTCGTCGGAAGTCTCTGTTTTTTTTTCGGAGCAAAATTACGAATTCGGCAATCAGAGATCAAAAACGCTATAACTTCGAAACAGCAGAAGGTAGAAACTTGAAGTTTAGAACTTAGATGGTACATATATGAATCATTCTTTGTGCAAATTTTGGGGGCAATCGGTCTCGTGATACGGGTTTCCGAGCCAAAACTGAAATACCAATCGGAGGTTTAAACAGTTCTAGCTCGAAAACTAATCGCAGGAGGAGAATAAAAGTTTCAAATATAAGATCGCTTGGCCATGCAGTTTCAGCTCTCAAAATCAAATCACGACGATTTCGACAACTTTTTTTTCTTTATTTATTTAAGCACTTTTTTCCATGACACAAAAACTCCGAAACCACCACAGCTAGAAACTTGAAATTTGGAGATATGATAAGTCTATATATGTAATGTAGTTGTGCACCAGTATTTTTGGAGGTGCTACGTCACGTGGTTTGGGGCAAATGCTCCAAAAACTTGTAATAACAAAGTTTAATTTGTGGTTTTAGTAACTGATTTTTGTCGTGTATGCACGTATGCTGCTATGGCCTAGTGGTTAAAGGTGCCAGTGCATGAAACCTATATATAAGAGTGACCATATGTGGGTTCAATTGTCTAGTTGGCCATCATGGTTCTCAAACCGAGATTGTATTGAATCTGGCATATTTATTCAGTTTTTGATTAGGACAAAATCGTTTTTAATATGTTTTGTTTTGGTACTTAGATATGATCAGAGGGTATGAGTTTTCATTCTCTGTGAAGACTTCCCAAAAATCAATTTGTTTTAGCAGCTTAAGGTAGTGTGCTAGCTTTTTTTTTTTGCTATCTGTAGAAGTTTAAAAGACAAAATTATTTTAACATAGTTTGGGGGTACCAACTCCCTGAAAACCCCCAAAATCACTATTTTCAATGGCTTAAGCTAGGGTGCTAGTTTTTTGTTTATATGTATCAGTAGATATTTTAACGGGCCAGTTGGTCGAGTGGTAATGCGTTCGCCTCTGGAGCGGGAGGTCTGAGGTTCAAATCTCGGTCCGGTCAAATTGGACACAGTGTTGTTAACGACTCGCCACCGCTGCAACATTTCTTCGAAAGGAGCTGTGTAGCTCGGGTGCAATGACGCGGAGATGGGCCCCGCCAACTCGTTACATGCTTCGGCGTATTACAGCGAGTATAATGAAAGATTTGATTTGATTTGAGTAGATATTTTACTGACAAATACTAGGACATAATTTTGGGGTACCATCCCCTCCCGGAAACCCCCAAATAAACCCCTCAAAATTACTTTTTTTGGGTGGCTTAAGCTAAGGCTCCAGTTTTTATTGTTATTAATAGATGTTTAAGAGAAAAAAATTGACATAGTTTGGTGGTGCCACCCCTCCGAAACCTTTTCAAATAGATCCCCATAAATTAATTTTTGATTGGCTTAAGCAAGGGCCCTAGGTTTTTTGGATATTACTGGATATTTAAGAGACAAGTTTTTTTTTTATACAAGTGGTTTGGAATACCTTTTCCCCAAAACCGCGCTAAATGGGTCCCCAAAAATCACGTTTTGAAAGCTAAATTTGACAATTGATTTTAGTCAACTGGGGTCATGTGTTGTGCTGGCATATTAATGATTAAAGGCGCCTAGTGTTTGAAATAGTCGTGATTGAACAGAGTTAGGTTCAAATACTTAGTCGGACATCGGTTTTACCCATAGGTAGGCAAGTTAGCTTTGTTAACCACTAGTCAATCAACAAACATCACACCTCCTTTAACGTTTATCCGTTATTTTCAGCGTTGAATGACCGAAGTTAATGAAGTCCGTTAATTCGTCAATATTTTGAGCGTAATTTAAATTTCTTTTTATTCACTCACTTTTAGAACTCGCGATGACTCAGTTGAGCTGATTGTAAAGAAAAATTTGTTGTTATGGTGGTCTTCTCAGAAGTTACGAAGCAGATTTGGAGCATAAACTTTTTCACAACTGTGAGGTAGCACTTTACTCACATATCTGCTTTCCCATTAGGCTAGTGTTTCATCAGCATCTGAATTCACACATAGCCTATCCTGGCAGCCCATCCGAATCTTTAAACCACATACTAGGGCAATTTCTGCACTTGTGTACTATTGTAGTAAAATGCTAATGTAATGTCATCCATGCTTAGTGATGCTAATGCAATGCGGTTGAGGTAAGTGGAGGGCCAGTGTGATATTGTTCGAGAATCCCCTTTCTGGTTACCTTGTTGTCAGACTTTGATTAGAGTAATCTGGGAAGAGAATACGAGGGCAAGTGCAGAAATTGCCCTCGTGTGTGGTTTGAAGGTTCGGGTGGGATGCCCTGATAGGCTACGGTTATGTGTGAATTCAGATGCTGATGAAACACTAGCTTAATGGGAAAGCAGATCTGTGAGGAAAGTGCTACCCCACAGTTGTAAAAAAAAATAAATAAATACATGTCTCGAGAATCGAACAAAAAGATTGCATCAGCCAACATTCAGCCTTATTTTGTGGATCTTGTTCGCAACTACATCTTAACTTTATCGTTGTATCACTTTTTGTGACTAAATGTAATGCTGAAAGAGCAATCTCAATATAATTTACGAAACTTTTTGCTATTAATACGTAAATTGTAGGTCCAGCATCCTCCTTAAAAGATTTTTTTTAAAAGTTTTTTGTTTTTCCGTAGTTGCAAGAAAAATTTTGTTTACACAAAAGTTTCATGTCAGCTTTAATGTCCATATTACTAGTACCCACTATTTTTTAAATCTTTGTAGTGATTCTTTGTACGATTAACTAGGGCCGTAGACAGAGCCTATTATTGGTGGGGTTTACTATTTACGGTTGGAAAGCTGGCCAACATTAAACTAAAAAAAGGAGTTCATTTGCTGCCAGCGGGACAGAATCCTTGGGCAAAAGAAAGTTACTCAGAGCTTTCTCAATTATTCAGTCTTCGTATATCTGCCAGCCCAACCACATAACTTTAGCTCTTTTAAAACGGTTTCAGCCCTACCTTAACCCTTTTAGCTACGGTTCCTTTCGGAATTACAACAGTCTTTTAAAATCAAGCGGTGAAATTGCTTGTAAAAGCGTGATTAACATGTTAAAATATACCAAAAGTCTGGAAATTTTGGAAATACTGAACGCGCCAGGTTTTTTTCGTTTCGGAATGAAATATAAGTGTAGAAATACTTGATATATAAAACTTCATTGATTGCAAGCCCAAGAATTTAGATTTATTCAAGAAGTTGAAAAATTCATAACCCTAATATGCTCGTGTGCTGCTGTGGCCGAAAGGTTAAAGGCGCCAGAGCATGAAATCTACGTGAATGATTATATACAGGGTTCAATTATCTATAGTTGGCCATCGCTTTTTCCCAAACCGAGATCGTATTGAATCTTGCGTATTTAATTTTTTTTTAGGACAACAAAATCACTTTTAAAAATTTTGGTTTGGTATTACATATGATCAGAGGGTATGAGGTTTCATTCTTTATGAAGACTACCCAAAAAATCAATTTTTTAACAGCTTAAGCTAGCACGTTATTATTATTATTTTTTGATATCAGTAGATGTTTAAACGACAAATATTTTGACATAGTTTGGAGGTACCAACCACTCGCAACTCCAAATGGACCCCAAAACATCACTTTTTTCAACGGTTTAGGTTAGGAGGCTGGACAAATACTTGAACATAGTTTGGGGGTACCACCTCCCCGGAAACCCTACCATATGAACCCAAAAAAACACTTTTTTGAAGGGCTAAGCCAAGGCGCTATTTTTTTTGGTATCAGTAAATATTAAATTGAAAAATGTTTTGACATAGTTTGAGAAAACCAACCACTGGGAACACCCAAATGGACCTACCGAAATCATTTTTTTAACGGCTTAAGCTAGGGTTCTGTTTTTTTTAATATCAGTAGATATTTAACTGACGAATACTAGGACGTAATTTTGAGGTACCATCCTCTCAGTAAACCCCCAAATAAACTCCCCAAAATCAGCTTTTTAAACGGCTTAAGCTAAGGCTCCAGTTTTTACTGATATTAGTAGATGTTTAAGAGACAAAAATTTTGACATAGTTTGGAGTACCATCCCTCCGGAACCTTCTCAAATGGATCCACATAAATCAATTCTTGAACGGCATAAGCTAGGGCCCTAGGTTTTTTGAATATCAGTAGATATTTAAAAGACAAATGTTTTTTACATAGTTAGGGGGGACCAACTCCCCGAAACCGCTCTAAATGGGTTCCTCAAAAATCACTTTTTGGAAGCTAAATTTAACAAATGATTTTTGTCAACTGGGTTCATGTGTTGTGCGGGCATGATGGTTAAAAGACCAGTGTTTGAAATAGTCGTGATTGAACAGAGCTAGATCCTAATACTTAGTCGGACATCCATTCTACCCAAACCACAAATAATTTAAAATCAACATTGTTTTTTTTCCATTAGACAAAGTCACTTTGTTTGCATTGCATACGATTGAGTTTTACAGAAATACCAGTAACCTTCAAACTATGAAGGAAAGAATGCTAGTGAAAATGAACTGGCGGAAGTCCCGTACTATTTACTTCCGGAAAAATAAACATCTTGTTCGTTTCGCAATTATTTTTGTAAAACTGTTGAACATTCGAGCCAGTTACGAGACAATCAAGTATAATAATTCGAATCTTCCTATTCCACGCTACCAAAGAAATAAATTGCAAAGGTGCATTAAATATCAGTGAGTCAAGGTATGGAATTCGATTTCTCAAGAAATTAGGGTGCTATCTTACAAAAGATTTAAAATTCAGTATGAAAATTTTCTGATAAGCTAGGATATTATCTCATAAAAGATTCAAAATTCAGTGCAAAATTTTTTTGCTCAATCAGTAGCAATTAGGTTCGCTTGCACGTCTTCCAATGACTATTAGGATCTTTCAATTCTTCGGGAGGCTTAAATGGTTTGGCCGATGACGAGCTTGTAAGTTGCGAACGAACGAACGAGTTTATTTTAGTTACCGCACCAGTAAAATTAAACAAACACCGACATTACAAAAAACAGATAAAAAGAAAGTTAAAAGAAATGCAATGCAAATACGTACAATGCACAGAGCTGGACAGCGCTGTTTCGAGCTTTTAGCTCTCATCGGCAGCCCTTAGCTTCTCTAACAAAGTTATTCCCCAGCTTCTGTTTTTTTATTACAAAATTACGAGAAAACGAACAGAACACAACACGTCACATTTATTTTCAATGTTAATCAAATTTTATATCCTAACTAAGTTATTTTATTACTTTTACGAGTACTATTTTTTGTTGCAACAAAATTACAAAAACGAAACAAAAACACAACATGTCACAAATTATTATCTAATCAAATTTACTATATGAGAGCATTACATAAAAGTTTCAAAATTTGACTATGCTTTTTATTTAATCGATAGTTTTCAATTTGTCGCCTAGAAAACAACATGCTTTTAATTTCTTTAACGATGCAGTCTGAATCAAAATTAACTTTGTTATGGACTATACTATTTCGATGTGTCCAAATACAATATTTTGTCGCACTAAGCAAAAAAACAATTCCATGTATGATTAACTGCGAATGAGAATGTTGGGCCGTTAAGACACTAAAATCAAAAAACAAACATAAATTTAAAGACACCGAGGGCAAAGAATACCCAGTTAATTTAAACATCAAAAACATAAAGAAGTTCCACACACTTTGTAACTTAATACACGAAAAAAACAAATGGGACTCAGTTTCATCTTGTTGATTACACAAAGAACACAAACTTGTACCATGATATGTAGCAACATACGGTTTAGATTTTACTGGCATTAAGTTCCATATTATTTTATAATTAAAGGTTTTCAAATAGTTCGGTAGTATATCATTATGTATCTGTTTCCACATGTTTGGGATGGATAAAGGAACTAAAGGGATCAACCTCTGACTCCTTCGTTGTTCAATGATCGTGTAGTAGATTTGTCTAGTGTTCATTGTTTCAATTTCATTTTTACCAAGGTTATGTGAATCAAGTACGTGGAGAAACCGATTATAAAATTCAGATGGTGTAAACGCATGTGGAATCGAGTTACGAGGGGACAGTTTTAGTTTTTTGTCTAACATTCTACTAGCGTTGTACTCCATCAAAAACAAATGAGGTAAACATTCACCCTGATCAGTTTTGTACAAGTAATAGTTTTTTACTTGTTTGACATACAATAGTTCCAAAAATAAAGGAATATCCAATATATCATATCCTCCGGAATCCCGAGACTTACTTAACTCATAGATGGTCAGAGAGCAGGATTTAGGAAGCACATAATTTAATACAATGCGATTGAGTCGATTAATCATTGAACTGGGAAAACAATAAACACGCGCAAGAAATGACAAAATCGGCATAATTTTCATTTTGATAATCACCGCCTTTGCATCATAAGTAGTTCTAGCTTTTTTTAAACGAAAAATTTCTGTTTTAACTTGGCAAATTTTTTGAGAAAATACTCTAGAAATTTCTCGTTCAGAACCAAAAGGTAAATTCAAAACTTCAATAAAATCAGACTTCCATTTTACATTACTATCACAACAAATTGGGGGTCCCCCTTTGCAGCATACTAATCCATTCAGATTTTGGAATTCAGTTTTAAACCCGTCGCTTTTCCAAAATTATCCAGCAATTCGAAAGCCCTTGAAATGGAATAAGTTCCTAACAAAGTCAATGTGACATCGTCTGCATAAGCAAAATATTTCATGTTGAAACCTTTAGAACCTGGAAGAAAAACACCATCGATAAAGTCATGTCTCATTATGGACTTCAGCATTGGTTCAAGAAAAAGAAGGAAGAGGTGAAAGCTAAGTGGGTCCCCTTGCCTTACACCCCTTTTCACCGGGAAAAAATCACTAATAAACCCATTAACAATTACTGCAGTTTCTGAGTTTTGTAACAAAGTAAAAATATGGTCACAAAATGTATGTAAAAAACCACTTTGTTTTAAAACTTTTTGTAAGAAACAATGATCAACACAATCAAATGCTTTATAGAAATCAAGTGACAAGACATATGTTTCATGATTGTTTTTCTGAGCAAAATCAATTACATCTCTCAATAATACAAGTCCATTTGCAACATCTCTACCTTTCACGGCATATTGCATTGGACCTAACAAATCCGAGAGAACACACTTAATGCGATTAGCGTAAACCTTGCTGATGATTTTATAATCGACATTTAGAAGAGAGATTGGTCGATAGTTTTTTATATCTGTTGGATTAGAATTTTTAAAAATCAGTGTAATATAACCCTGCTTAAAATTTTTATGTTCATAATGACCATTTATAAATTCATTCATAACTACGGTGAATTGATCCCCAATAACATGCCAAAACTTCTTATAGAATTCTATCCCAATGCCATCTGGTCCAGGCGTTTTACCACTTTTCATTTCACTAATAGCATTGTGTATTTCGCTTTTCGTGACTGGGGCGCAGAGTAATTCATTATGGTCTGCGGTCACGATAGTTGGTACATGCTGCAAAAATTGATTCTGCAGGGTTTCATCGATAACTATTGAAGAATACAATTTTTCGTAAAAGCGCTTGGCTATTTCTAATTTTTCTCTAGGCGTGTTCAAAAGTTGACTGGAATCATTTTGCAAGGTTTCAATGTACGTTTTTTGGTGTTTTTTTTCAATCTCTCAAAAAAGGCAGCATTAATTTGATTACCGCGGTCAAGGCGATAAGCACGCGAGCGCAATTGAACAGCCTGTAAGTTTTGGAGTTGGCGTTTTCGGATTTCCGCCTTCACATGTTTAAATTTGGTAAAAACTTTTTTCCCAAAAGACAAGGCAGCAGCCAATTGTTGCAGTTTTTGCTCAAGTTCGCTAATTTCGTCTTTTTCGATGGAGCTTTTACATTTTGACAAATTTATTAAAAGTTCTCGCAACCTTTCTTTTGTTTCTAACCACCATAGATATTTATTGGGATAAATCAGTTGCAAGTCAACCCACCTATTCCAATGCTTTTCAATAAACTCAAAACAAGAGACATGATCGTACAAAGTAACATTATTTTTCCAATATCCAGGACCAAAGATTTTGCTGTGATTAATAGCTACTGTTACATCTACTAGACTATGATCAGAGACAGATAAATGTTTTGCATTGCAAGACTTTGGCTTTATAGACGCAGTGACGTAAAAACGATCTAGTCGAGATGCAACTGCCGGGCCATGCCATGCAAACTGAGCCAAAGTAGCATTAATCATTCTTAAAGCATCATGCATATCAAAGGCCTGACATAACTTGATTAGATTTTGCGATTTGTACGAATTAAGTAATTTTGGATTAAAATTTGTACGATCAAGGGCGGGATTGTCAACGCAGTTAAAATCACCTCCAATTAAGGTCGGGTATTTGCTTAAAACAAAGCGATGAACCGAACCAAAAAAAATTTCTTGGTCGGCATAAACAGAATTCACACCACCAACAGGAGCATATAAGTTAACTAGATGAAAATATTCACCATGCACATTAATATCAATAGCAACTGCACGCCCTTCATCATCACAAAGAATATGCTTAATAACTAACTGATCATTGCATACTAAAATAGCAACTCCTCTTGCATTGTTCGTTCCAGAATTCCAAATAGCGGTTTTACGCCATTCGTTTGACCAACGAAATTCAACATCCGGTGTGCTGTAGGTTTCTTGGAGCAGCACCACGTCATTTCCGCTTTTGCGCAGCAATTCAAAAACCAAATTTCTTTTTTCGTGATCCCTTAGACCATTGCAATTTAGAGTTGCTATTTTTAAGTATATCACCATCGAGAAATAAATGCACTGTTAGTACAACACTCATTAATCAAATGCTTTCTTCCCAATACGTTTCTTTTTTTGAAACTTAGGACCACATGTGCAGTCAATAAAAGCAACACCATGAAATGCTTCAAACATTAATTTTCGGCATGCGCAATGTATGATATAAAAATCACAATCCTTGTTACTACATTTAGCTTTCTCAGCTAGCTCCGGCAAAGGATTTTTTGTGTCACAATTAGAACACTTTACCGTTTTCAGAGACCCATTATTGCTTTTTAAATCACCAGTAGGCTCATCAACATTTAAGCGCCTTTTACGATTTTCTTTGAAGATTTGCTCTTTGTTTTCATCACTAGGCCTATCGGTATTCTCTGCCGTGATGACTTTCTCGAGATTCTTGGCCGAACTGGACAAACCTTAAGGGCTTGCACAGTGGCAGAGGCTTTGTAGGGAATAAACGATTTTTCACTTGTGGTACATAAAATAAACAAGTGAAAAAATCGCTGAACCCCTGCAGTAAGGATAGCCATAGGCTATCCCTACTACAAGGGTTCCCCTTGTGTGACCACGGAAATCATAACCGACAAGTTGAGAGCTAAAAGCTCGAAACAGCGCTGTCCAGCTCTGTGCATCTTATGACTCGAGCTGCTTTGTGGCTGCAGGGTTGGTGGTTGATCTGGCCACCTAACTGCCAGTAAAATACATACAATGTTACGTAATGTGCAGTTTTTAACCAAGATAACTGGTAAAACCGCGAAGGGACCTTAAAGGTCTTCTAGTCGAGCGGTAACCCGTTCAAATTTTGAAGGCTAAATAAAAAAAATAAAAAAATAGAAAAAATTAAAAAATAGAAAAAATAGAAAAAAGTAAAAAAAAGAAAAAAAAAAGAAAATAAAAAAGAAGCTATCATGAATTAAATATTATATTTGTTTAATAAGAACGCTTTGTAATTTTTTCTAAACAATTTAACAAATGTTGATTTTTTGATCTCATTACGAATAGAATTCCATAGTTTAGCTCCTTGATATTTAAATAGATCTTTGAAGTTTTATCGTTTTGTAACGAGGAAGAAAATAATTGTCGTTAGCAGACAATCTTGTGTGCTTTGCATGAATCGCATTTGTAAGTTTGAAATAATCAAGGAAGCTGGAAGGCAGCTGTTTTGCTTGAAATTTAAACATGAACAAGGCTAGCTCTAATAAATACATATCTTGAATTTTTAAAACTTTCAGTTTAGCATAAAACGGGATAGCTCTTTCACGCCATGATCCTCCTGCTAATATTTTGACAGCTTTGTTTTGCAAAGTATTCCATTTTTTCAGATAAGATTTAAACGTTGACCCTCATATAATGATGCCGTATCGAAAATAAGAATGGAAAATGGAGTAATACAATTGAAGTAGAGTGAATGCGTTTAGAAACGGTTTAACTTTATTTAAAATACCTACTGATTTTGAAAGTTTATTTACCAGTTTTTTAATATGATAAAGAAATGATAAGTCTTTGTCCACTACTATTCCCAGGTACTTAGATTCATTAGCTATAGCAACTTGTAATTCATCAGATGAGTTGTAAAAATCTGGCAGTTTATTAACGTTGGATTTGGGGGATACTATAATAATATTAGATTTTGCAAAGTTCAGCGTCAGTTTGTTAGCATTTACCCAATTAGTGATTTTTTGTAATTCTTTAGTAATTTTTGTTTTAAGATTTTGAACAGATGGATCAGCCAAAATTAAGCACGCATCATCTGCAAATAGTTTAGGACTATTTGCAGTGCAGTTTGGTAAATCATTAATATATAGCAAAAATAGAAGAGGACCGAGCTCGGAACCTTGAGGAACACCATAGTTAATACTCCTTTTTGAAGATTTATAATGGTTAATTGTTACAAGTTGTTGCCTATGTTCTAAAAAGGATGAGAACAAATTTTTCGCCACTCCACGAATATCATAATGCTCAAGCCTATTAAGTAAAATGTCATGACTTACCTAATAAACGCTTTTTTTAGGTCCAGCAACAAAAAAGCAGTAAAACAGTAGTTTTGGATATTGTCGTATGCATTAGTACCTGTATCAATTAAAGCATGTAAAGTGGCATGGTTACTATGAAATCCATATTGGGTTGGGATTAAAATGGAATGTTTCGTAAGAAAAGATATCGTTCTTGTATAGATTAGCTTCTCAAATACTTTCGAAATTGTTGGCAGTATTGAAATAAGTCGATAATTAGATACACTAGATTTGCTATTACCTTTGTGAATTGGAACGACTTTTGCAATTTACAACGAATCAGGAAACACACCAAACAATAAAGAATAGTTAAATAATACAGTTAGTGGGAAAGCAAGTACTTCAGAAGCAGTTTTCAAAAAAAAATGAGGAAAAGTTATTGTGCCCATTAGCGTGCGATTTGTTTAACGAACCAATCACATTCAAGGTTTTAGTAGGTTGGATGGGGGTAAAAAACATCGAGGAAGGAGTGGCTTTGTTAAAGTAGTTAGTGTAAGGGACATCATTTTCTTCTTTTGGAATCTAGTAGCTAAGGTGTCTCCTATATTGCAGAAATACTGATTGAAAATATTAACAATTTAGTTGGCGTCAGTTACAATATCCGCCGCATCATTAATCTGAATTTTGTTCGATAAATGAGACGATTTGGTTTTGGACGGAAGTAATGATTTGATGATATCCCACGTTTTACGAGAATTAGTAATAGACTATGCAAGTTCATTTTTATTATAAAGTTTTTTGGAGGCGAGTTTTAATTTTGTTAATTTATTAGCGTATTTTTTGTAAAATTGTGTATGGGCATCACTGCCATTTAAAAAGTGGCTTTTATAAAGTTTTTGTTTTTTCTTTATAGATACCAATATGCCTTTGGTAACCAAGGTTTTAGTTTCAGTTTGCGCTGTTTTCGAGATAAGACTTTCAGCGGAGCGTGAGTGTCAATAGTATTTTTCACAATATTAATGAAATCATCAAAAACTGATTTAATGTTGTCAGGGGTTACTTCTGTATATTTTGTTCGCAAGCTTGTTAAGTTATTATCTAGTTCCGAATTGTATATCGCTGAATCAAATTGTTGCAGATCACGACGATAAATGGGGTTGGTTTGCTGATGGTGGGGTGCTTGGAAACCACACATACAGTGGGAAAATGATCTGACAAATCCGTCCTGATTACCCCTGGAGTAAGCAAGCGTATATGATCATTTGTTAAAATATGATCAGTAGTAGTCGATGTGGTTTGAGTAACTCTAGTTGGTAAAGTGATAGTTTGTGAGAAGCAATTACCACAAGCATATTCAGAAAGTCATACTCTGTATTATTTAAAGGCTTACAGGATGTGTCGATATTTAGGTCACCTAATGTGTAAAAAATTTTGTTAGTTAGTTTCTCGTAAGTTGTGTTTAATGCAGTGGTAAAATCATCAATGTTACTTTTAGGGTGTGTACAAATTGCTAATGCTATTACTTTAGATTAGCATAGTTTTATCCAGATATCTTCACAGCCTTCAATGTTTAATTGTAGGTCATTGATTTGCTCATATTATATTAAATCATTAATGTACATAGCCACACCTCCCGCGTTAATTGGTGAATCTTGGTGAATAAAATCATAATTCAAAAGTAAAATGTTTGCAGTAATTGAATCCCGTTTGAGTCTAGTTTCTGAGATACATAAAATATCAGGCAAACGGTTAAAATTTTGAAGAAGTTTTTGGAGCGATTCGAAATTATTATGATTCTGTATCGATCTAATGTTAATATGAACCAAAAATAATGCTTTCTTTTTGCTGATGATTGGAAGATTAGAAACATCATAATATTTACTTTCATTAATATTGTTTGTTAAGAAGTTCATTGTTTCATCAATTTGGTCTGAATTAATGATGTTCATTGCCAATTCTGTTTTTTACCAAGTAAAACAAGTTACACATTAAAAATTAAAGTACCGTACAGTGACTGTAACAAATGCTGAATAGTGACGTTAACACTTAGCGTTTTGTCAAGGTGAAAATTATGTTCTTGGTAAATGTACTGATGAAGTTTAGTAAATTTTTTCCTTTGGCCACGCAAACACTGTAGCAACGCCACCACAGCTTATCTAAACAATTTGAAATAAATTGCTCTCGCAGTTAACATGTAAATTGAGCGATTGCTCAGTCTTTTTAACCAGATTTTTCCGGTTGTTAGTCCACACATATTTATGGTCTTTCTCAATAGCGTGTTGCTTAGCAGACCATAACAGCCTTTTACGTTGTTGTGTTAAATTTTCGTTGACGTAAAGTTGCGTCATACCTTTCACCGGGAAATCTTCAGACTTCAGATTTCTGGCAGCTTTTCTACCGCGATAAAATGTCATTTCGAACATCCTTGTTGACGAAGCGAGCAATTACGGCTGGGGGCTCCGACGGCTTAGTAGGATCTCATTTGGGCGTTGATAGCACAGGCAGTCGATGAGAAGTAGATAAGTCACTTTCTTTAATTTCAACATTCAGCAATTTGGCCGATTGAATAACAATTTTGCTAGTATCGTCATCATCTTGTTCTGGTACTCCCTTAAATTCCAAATTTTGGCGTCTTCCCTATTGTTCCACGTCATCTAATTTAATTGCCTCGTGGTTAGCTTGTTTTGCCAATTCAGCTTTTGAGAAAGTTTATTTATTTATTTCTTTTGCTTTTTGTTTGTCTTCAATAGAGCATCGTAGACCAATTTTAGGTCGTCTTATTTTTGGCTGATGAATGCTCGACCAGATTTTAGTTGTATAATTTCCTCTCTGAGAAGCGCTATTTCGTCTTTTTGTTCTTGCAGTAGAACATCTACTTGCTTTTTTATAAACAACTTGATATGGTCCTCAATTTGCACAGTATCGTCAGTTTTGGAAATACAAAATTTGGATAGCGTCTGCTACTGAACCGGTAGACTCGGGTTCGATTCCCAGTCGGGTAAAACCAAAGACTATAAAAATTGGTATTCACAGTTTCCCTGCTTGACGTTCAGCAATTAAAGGGACAGAGTGAAGCTTTCACCGTGTGTGGTAGACAAGTGGGCAGGTGGCAGCTTGACTGGAAGACCGAATGGTCCTTTCGCTGTCTCCTGGCCAAGGCAACTTGATGAATAACATGAAATTACAATTACAATTACAAATTCTATCTGGGACCTGCCACTGTCATAGTTGCTTTTCCTTTTTCCAGTTTTGCAAGTCATCGTTTTGTTACGTCACAGAATTCAATATGGCCGTTTCTTTACTTTGGCGACAAGGCTGAACCTGCTTCCGAAACTAAGATTAAATTTTTGCAAATTTGCTGCTTAATACAGTTTTCAATCACCTTGAACCAATTACCAAAATAGACCAGTACTTTGTATCACTATTTCTGTCCTCTTTCCAGTGCGCAAAGACAGCCTAGTTAGTCGCAAATTATCTTTTTGCTAGAGCTGCAAAAATACGTCTGTTTCCTACTGCTCCGAAGTACTATCAGTAAGTAAATAAAATCTAACAATGGCGCATTTCACTAAAAAATATTTAAATCTCAATATTACTGACTAAATCAGTACGTTCTCTAGACGTTTAGGGTGGTTGCTTGACTTGATGACCGCTAGGTCCCTTCGCAACTTCCCTGTCGCAATTCTAATCAATTTTAATGATGCCGTTATTGTTACTGAGCGACTAAATAAAATTTGTCTTGTCTTGATACAGTAGCTTGAAAACTAAATTATAACAATTTGAAATACCAGCTAATTGAGAAAACATGTATCGCCTAGAGGTGAAACTATTTTATTTAACTTACAAAAAATTACCTGCTCTTGAGACCAAAAGTACCAAAACCCGGGAGGATGGAGAGGATGTATCCCCCCGATAATTTGGCTGTATCCCCCCCAATAGTTTGAGTATGGTCCATATCTGCATTCCTCCCAATAAGTTAAATGGGTGTACATCTGAGCGAAAATTTGGGAAAAAAGTGTTTTATACTTGCTGAAGACCTTTTTTTTCTATTTTTGGTCTTCACCTGAATTCGGAGAGAAAAAGTGTTCTATTTTTGATGAAGACCTATTTTTTTTTTTGGTCTTCACCTAAATTCAGAGAAAAATGGTCTTCACCTAAATTCACGGAGAAAAAGTGTTCTATTTTTGATGAAGATCTTTTTTTTTGGTCTTCACCGGAATTTGAGGAGAAAAAGTGTTCTATTTGCTTTTTTTTTGGTCTTCACCAAAGTTCCACACCTGAACAAAATCGTGGTTAAGGTTCATCCCCCCCAAGATTGAAAACAGGGCAAAATTGGGGTAAAATTGCAAATTATCCCCCCATTGCTCAATAAAAATCGGCACCCCTGCTTGAGACCAATTTTTAAGCTACGAGACTGAGACCACAATGCTTTGAGACCAAGACCGGTGCAAAAAAGCCGAGATTACAAAAAATTGATCTCGAGACCAGTGGAGTCTTGCCTAATACTTTGATTCAATAAGCCACTGTCATACTCTGGCTCACTTTGCAAACTTTTCACGCTCCCCTCATGAAGATCTCTGTATTAGACAATGCCACTTGTAGATTTTTACTTTATGTGAGTTTGGGAGTTAATTTCCAGTTTCTGCCGATAGGTAACATTTCATTAAAACGTTCAACAAAAATATAGCAATTTTCATCTATTCGTTTCGGTATCTTCAAATGAAGAAAGCTCGACGATTAGAGATGAGAGCAAATTTTAATTTTATTCACAGTCAAATAAGAAACTCTTAGCAGTCTGTTTCACTCTTACGAGATCATCAGAAGAGAACTTCCGGATAAATATTTTTCTGGATAAATCTTATTTATATTTTTCTGGATAATTCATAGGCCGTGGCATTGAATAATCGTATGAGTCGTTTTAGTGCTTTTGACTCTGTAAATTCAAATTTAATCGAATGGAGGCTACCTAATTATTAGTCACTTAGATAAGATTTGAAACGTAACCGACGCCAAACTTAACATGTGTAGTGTTTTGTGAACACAATGTTGTCCATCTTTTAACTTGAAAGTCCTATAATTTGGTTTTTATATTTTGTTGCTTAGAAGTTTTTATCTGATGGTCCGGTTAAGGGTAAAGGGTTTCTAATTTTGACCGAGAAAAAATGAGCGATTTTTGGTATATTTTTGCATATTTTTCATGGTTATTTAACAGTTTTAGACTAATTTAATTAGGTTGATCAAAATGCTGTGTTTAGAGATAAATGCGGCTGTTAACCTAGAAAAATTAGCTAATTGTTTTCGAGGGATAATGTTTAAGTTTCAATCAATTTTTGCAATTATTTTATGCTGCTGTTGCTTTTTAGCTAATAGGTATTGTTTCGGCGAGACATGGTAAATTGGCTGCTATTTAGTTGAAACGAAAGATTTCCGCAAAATTGAGGCATTTGTTCGATTTTCCACAAAGAAACTAAAACAATTAAGAAAAGTTTTATTGAAAAGAAGTAGTCTACCTTATCCAGTCCGATGCCGGTGATGCAACAGAAAATTTAAAAATAATAGATGTAGTCTACAGCATAGGCGTAGCCAGGATTTTGAATTGGGGGTGGCCCAAACCAGAAATCACATAGCTGAAAAAAAAAAGAGTCTTTACAGTTCGATGAAGGATTTGTGATTGGGGGGGGGGGGGGGGGGGGGGCCCAAACCTCAAGTTGCAGAGTGACAACCAAATGTCTACAACAACTGAACTAAAGATAAGCGCGAGCTGAGAAGCCTATTTTGTCCAGAATTTTAGGTGGAGACCAAAAAAAAAGTCTTCACCGTCTGCGGTCGAGCCACCTACCACACTTACAGCGGCGGGTTCAGCAATACACCAACCGTTCTGCCAACAAACACTTCATTTGTTGCAAGGCAATGATGGGGGGGCGGCCCCCTGTCCCCCCTCTGGCTTCACCTATGGTCTACAGTAATTAACAATGTTATACAAAAAATAACAAAAGAAAAAATCCAAAAATAATATAACAATCAGAGAAAAAATACAAAGAAATGTGGTTGTCAAAACATGTGAGGGTCCGTAAAAGGGATGGGCATATCAAAATACCAAATCCAGAAGGATCCAAATCCCAAACTATCCGAAATCCAAATTGAAATATAAACCGGATAATCAGAACCGATTTAAATCAACGCAATCATGTAGGTAAAATTGTTTGCAGTGAATTCTAACATAAAAGTGTAGAGCCAGGGGTGCCGAAACCCGGGGGGATATATCCCCCCAATAATTTAACTATGGTTTACATCCGCAAACCCCAATAATTTGACTCTGGTCTGCATCTGAGCGTTGGATGATGTTTGGAGCAATTTTTTGGGCTTTACTTGAATTCGGGGAAAAAAACTCTTCCACTTTTGATGAAGACCTTCTTTTTTTTCTTGGTCTTCACTTAATTTGCTTACCTGAAAAAGATCGTGGTTGAGTTGATCTTCCCCAATCCGGCCCAATGTTGAAAGTAAGGCAAAATTGGAGTAAAATTGCAAATTATCCCCCCAATGCTCAGCAAAGATCGGCAGCCCTGAGCAGAACGCAACTACGTGGTAAACATTTAGAAGCACTCAATGTCATTAGCGTAGCCAGCGAGGACGGGAGGCCTTAGCTCCATTCATTGGCCTGTCGACCAAAATGCCGAGTTTTTAGCACTTTTAAGACTGTTTTTTGCACTGAAATGGACTACAAAGTGATTTAAAGCATTTTTTAACATATATTTATGGGGGGAGGCTAATTTGTCAAAAATAAAACTCACCAGTCAATGAAAAATTTGAAAAATGGCTAAAAATAAGCACTCAATTTTGATCGCTAGTGTAAAAATCTTGAACATAAGTTTCATCAACAAATATACTGTAAACGCAGAAATACGGGAAGGGAGGCTATTTAGCATTAGTTAATTACCGATCACTTCTCAAAAATATTTTTCCATTAGCTCCCCCCAACCCAATTATTTTTCTCTATGTAATACAGACGAAATAGATTACTTCGTGTAAGTTTTATTGAGCTATAGGATTTATGATTTACCAACATGTAAACAAGAGAACTAAAATTTTACCATTAGCCACCTCCCACATAGCCCATTCATGCAACCAGTTTAATCATGTTTGCACTGCCATTTTCAGGCGCGTAGCCAGGATTTCGGAAAGGGGGACTTTTTTGAAAGCTTAAAACATCAGCAAACGAAACTGACCCAAATTTGCATCGGTCTTGAATCAGATTTAGGCGGCTTTTTTGTCGAAATCATGTGAGGTCCAAAAAAAGGTCTCCATAATTTAAAGCGATTTTCTGTCCAAATTCAGGTGTTCTCCAAAAAAAAAAAAAAAGTGAACAATTTTGAGGTGGTGCAGAATTTGAAAATGACTTTCAATAAAGTCGGTTTCATTTTGCTTTCGCAATAAGCTTTTCGGACAGAACTTCGATCTCTGTCTGGTTTGGTATGTGGTGAGCAGGATCTTTTAGGTGAGCAGGATCTTTTAAAGACCAAATGCAGTAAGGAGAAATGCACTCTGCAGTAAGGAGAAATGCATTCTGCAGTAAGGAGAAATGCACTCTGCAGCAAAGAGAAATGTGTTTCAAGGGGATTGCAAGATAGTAAGGAGAAACGCAGTCTATCCAATGCCAACAGGCTTTGATCTTACCGAAACAGTTGTAGAGTGAATACGAACTGCTTTTGCCTGCACAAATCTGGTTTTTTCTGTGAAATATAAACCGTTTCCAACAGACTCAAGTGAAACTGAGAGCGAGCTGTGGTTAGGATTTTAAACTGCGAATCAGAATAGTTGCGTGCGCACTGATTGGATTCCAACAAATGTCGGCCAATGGCTGAATCGCTTTCTGGTTCGAATTGAGTCTTACTTTTTGCTTTGCATTTTCTATTTGGCTGGGTTCTAGTTGGTTGAGATCGATGGGTTCCCTGTTCCTGAGTAAGAGTGGTTTTTTGCCTTACTGCTTTTGGAACATGTTGCTTGATGCGTTCCTGAAGCCTTTAAGTAGTGCGACCTACGTACCGACTATCACAGTGGCACACATATTCATAAATAACCATACTTCTTTGATTGGCAGGTAGCACATCCATGATTGGCAGATCGCAACTGAAGAGTTCTGTCCGAAAAGCTTATTGCGAAAGCAAAATGAAACCGACTTTATTGAAAGTAATTTTCAAAAAAAAAAGTCTTCAAGTACACTGAGACCCACTTCTTGTGGTCCACATCTTCTCAGGATATTCACCTAATCTTATATCAATTTCCCATTGGGGTGACTATTTTCGTTTTTAGACCAAAAATCAGCCTCAAAACTGCTAAAAACACGCAATTTTGCATACTTTTCAGGCCAATGGGGGGCTGCAGCCCCCCCCCCTAGCTACGCTACTGGCCATTTTCTATGCCACGTTTTCAAAGATTAATTTTTATCAAAATAGTCCTAAACTTAAGTTATTTTTCCAAAAAAATGCAAAATTTTCGGGTTTGCCTCCAGACTCCCAGCCTCTCCAAAGCAACCCCCAATTTCGAATTTCTGGCTATGCACGTGCTCAATGTCACGCACTGCAATAAAGTGCTGCTTTAATTAAGCAAATCGTTAAATAAACTTTTTCTGAATATCGGTGGTGGTTGACTGGTTGTTCACTTTTCCAGAAAATTAAGTTAAATTACACCAGAATAGGATTTGGTATTCTAGATTCGGTTTTAGCTATTCGGAATAATTCTGGAACAGCCAAATATTCTGAAATACCCATCCCTAGTCCGTAACCCGAAAGCACGTCCATTAATCCATCGACTGTGACCAAGCCCTTGAAAGAGCTTTTTAGTAAAAGTTTTGACAAAATCACAATGAGTCAGAATATTTTACTAAAATGAAACTTTTACTGTTTTCAAGGAAAAAATAAGCCACATTTCTAGAAACGTACTGTTCTATACATTGGTGGTTTTAGTCGTTCTACTTTTACGGCTGCAAAGTGGTACTTCTTTAAGTAATGCGTTCATTTTTATAAATTCAGACTAGGCTTACAGTATTCTTGAATTGGCTATTTCGAAAAACAACGTATTCGGGGTTAGGGCCTATTGCAATAAAAAAACTTACTTTTTGAATTATATTGAAAATGCTTGGAGAAACATCGCATTCGAACTCAGCAAACGTCGACGTAGCTCCTCAATTTCATGGTCCAGTTCACATACACGCAGAAAACGTTCATCTCGGTGCTGGTGACGTCAAACGAGGTGAGAAAGCCTCGACATCAGAGACACCACAGCAAAAGAAAGATGAAGAAGAAAAAGCAGAAGTAAGTCGCTCAGACAATTAAATGTTTCTTACAGGAGGAGCCCTGTAATTGCTTGCAGACTAAAGGAATTTGTATTTACTCGGATTCCAACAAAAAAAAAGGGGGCAATTAACAAACATTCTGATAAGACTGAACGACACAAGCTTTAAGGCATTTTGGCTGTGATACGACCCACAAACAAGAGTGAAAGGTTTCATTGTTTCCAAATTGCTAATTAGTTGGGGCTTGAAACTGATGTGTGCAGTTTGGGATGAGAAGTTAAAATGCTTAAAATTACAATTTTTTTTCCTCTTCCCTTTACTCTGAGCACAGGGCTGATTAAGAAACGCAAATTACATTTGTTTTTTTTCCTTCATTAGATTGTTAGCTTCTTTTTTTTACATGGATAAAGTTTTTCGGGTACCGTTAGTTTTTTAGTTAAATCTACAGCTCTATAGGAACTACTGCATAACTTTTAAAATTTAATAAAATGTAGTATGATTTTACTAAATTCAGCTCACAAGCAAAATTGCTGAGTTATCTTTCTTCAAAATTTTCAATGTTTAAAAAACACAGTTCTCCTTTGATACGAAATAATGAATACTCAATTGTTCGTTTTGAAATTTGCCAAGTACTTCTCTTTTATGTTTGCATTACAAATAAAAGTATACCGTACCCATTACAAATAGCTCCTGAAAATTTGAAGTTGCTAAAGTAACGAAAAGCTTCCCAATTTATGAGTTTTCTTTCCGAAGTAACTCTCTGAAATCAGCATGTTTTGGCCAATACTTAACTTAAATGACATCATAAAACGTTTTTGTGACTTAACTGACTTTACTTAGGCATTTTATGATTCAGTATCAAAAAGCAAACCTATGTATCAAATTTGAACTGGCTGAGATGTCATCGCAAAAATGACAAAATTTTTCAAAAATATGGCTGTGACGTCACTATGGTGTATATCAATGGTGTCACTATCACTATGGCAAAAATGCATAGGTTGGACACAAGTCCGTTAATCGTTAATCCGTTAATAACGAAGCTAACTTTTTCATTCACTCGTTAATCCGTTAAAAAGTTTTTTCATTTTAACGGTCTAAATTAACTTCCGTTAACGCTTTTATCGTTAATATCTTGCACCATTCATTCATTGTACCGGTACAATCCAGTTTGCACTGGTAACACTTGTTGCGTATGAGCTCGAGTTTTATAGAAGGAGCCAAGAAAGGAGCTCTTTTTTGTGGCAAATAGTAAGTTGCAGCCTCATAGGTCTATTAATTATTATCGCTGCTCACAATTTCCAAAGATTTTCCGATCGCAGCTTCGTTGGTGCACTTGAACTTATTTTTGTCTTGAAATTAGTTTGGACTGTAAAATGTAACTTCCAAAACACAGAAAAACACCATAGCAATAAATATTTTCCTTACAATCTGCTAAACAGCGTCAATGCGTGTTCTAGAAGCGACTGAATAAAAAGGAATTAAATTACACGCAAAATATTGACGAATTAACGGACTTTATTAACTTGCGTTAATTAAAACTGAAAATAACGGATTAACGTAAACGGAGATGTGAAATTTGTTAACGGACTAGTGGTTAACGAAGCTAACGTTTTGCATTAACTTGCCCACCTATGGAAAAATGTAAATATGGTTGTTTCATTCGACATTGTAGTTACCAACCATTGAGAATTGCAGCACTTAAATTGTAAAATTTTGTATGGGGGGACGCTTTTGCAACCATGACCAAACGCATTTGGCATGCTAAAGTACTTTAGTGAAGATTACCTAATTCCGTCGCCGAAATTGAATTAAGACCAAAAAAAAAGGTCTTCGCCAAAAAATTGAAGTGTTTTTCGCCGAAATTAGTTGCACACCAAAAAAAAAAAAGGTCGTCGCCGACAGTTGAAGTGCTTCTCCCTCGAAATCAATTTTCCCTCGCAATTTGGGATTATATTCGGGCAGAATTTGTAGGATTTATTCATGTTGGCTGGCTCTTTTTCGTCTGATCATCCAGTGCTCAAATCTCGATGGGGAAACGCTGACTCTCGATAGAAGGATGCGTTCTTCCTACAATTTAAGTACTGGAATTGCAAACATTGCATGCAGCGCGAGGAGATAAATAAAACTTAATTCAAAACAAAAAAAAAACGAAAATATTTTCTTCTATTTTGTTATTAAACTTGAAAAAAGTGTACCAAAATAGCTAAATTAAACAAAAAACAGTAGGCTTACAAACTGTCACGCATTAATCTTTGAAAAAGAAAGAGTTGAGTTTTTTGTCTAAATCAGACAAGGCAACGCATCTTCGTCCTATCATTAATTTTGTGTGCAAAATATAGCTGAAAAAAGTATCATGCTGTGGTACTCGTAAACTTTAGTTCCATGTAAAGCAGACGTACTGTAGACTGTCTTGCTCCATAGCGCAATGAATAAAGTAGGCCGATAAATAAAGTAGGCTCCGGTGATTTTTAGGTTTCTATCGCTTTCGAATTTCACACAGCAACTTTTAAAGTTAAGGATAGCCCTGAGCTCAAACCCTTTCTTAGCAAAATCTGGTTACGCGCCTGTTGGAGAAAACAGTATTGTTTTCAATGGGTTTTTGTAAGGACGCTTTGTAGTTTCTATTTATTGGAATGACAGGCGCTCGTGTCGCGTCTTTCTTTGTTTTTTCTTGGCGACTATATGTGTAAATGGCCTTGCAAAAATACTGTGCAACGATTGCAGAAACGTTGCAGAAGGGTTTTTTTGCGACGTGTAAATGGCTTCCTGCGAGATTTCGGAAAACTTTCCGCAACATTAAAAATAACTTCGGCCGCGTTTCAACTTACTGCAAGTTTTTTTGACTTCTCGTGCTACGTCATAATGCTATTAACACTGTTATGCCTATCTACTTGGACACTTTTAGACTTTATCGCATTGTCTTGCTACAAGGCAATGTAAAATACTGGGCAATTACTGTACATTACCAGCATTCCTATGTTTGGACAGCATTATCAAATATAAGCGTTGATAAGTAAATTTGAAGTTAGCCCTGCACTTGGGAACGTATTGACACCTGAATATAGAGACTGAGTAAAAAAAGCACTGCTTAAGAGCAAAAAGATGTAGGTACGGTAATGCATTGTCTACAGTATATAAATAAATTGCTGGATGTTAATAATATTTTAACGATTTTGGGTAAAGAAGTTCCTTTTAAATGCAATCAATTCTATTAGTCTACATTTTTATAATACTTCGGTTCGCACTTTAATAGCAACTTTTTTGTGATGCTGGTTTTGTTTAGGAGACAATGCTTACGTGAACGTGACTCTTCTTTATTACCTGTTTGCTACTATTACTGTTTGTGTGTTATACTGAGCAGTAGCCAGGGAAAACGAGGCCAGGCCGGGTTGGTATCCATCTCAAAATTTTCACATAGTATTACTGTAAATGCATATGGAAATGTGGATAGTTATGTTAGATTCCGCCTGAATTTTATTATCAACATTACCTAAAACGTTTTTCTTTTCAATAAACATACTGTAGATAAAAAAATTTTATTTTCCAGAAGCGGGCGCAAATAAAGTTTTACAAAATGAGCAGCGCAACAAAGCACAACGACTATTTAAACCATCAAAAGCGCAAAACAAGAGGCGCACTTTAAATATCATATTTTCAGAAGCGCAGTGCAACTTCCGCAACAAGCTTTTTGATTTAGTAGAAGCATAACGCATTTCCGCAATTGCGGATCGAGATTTTCATACCAAGTCAAAGCAAAACCAAAGTTCTGCAATTAAGGGTAAAACAGACAATGTAAATTACGCATTTTAGTGATAAGCAGGATTTAGGCGTTCTTCCAGTAAAGTCCTAGTCACCAGAAGTGGAGTCGAGGACAAAACGCTCGAGGCCAAGAACACAAAAAAAATCCGAAGCCAAGGACAGGAAAGCTCGAGGCCAAGAATCAAGGACACAGGCACAAGTGTTCTCCAAAAAAAAGGTCATCAAAAATTTTTTTTCAGGTGATCTCTAAAAAAAAGTCTTCGCAAATTTTCCGCAAGGTTTCTGGTGCTTTCCAACGAAATTTTTATGATTCAAAAAATAGTGCTGTCCTTGGCCGAAGACAGGGCAATTTTCGAAGATTTGTAGGCTTCGAGGCCAAGGCCAAGGACTTCAAAATGTGTCCTCGAGGACTCCACCTCTGATACTTACAGCAAGCTTGATCTTCAAAAGCTTTGTTGCTTTTATTGATGTTTCGTTGGTCATGACGAACAACTTTATCCTCCCAATCGGCCCTCTCAATCCTTTCATCAGCCCCCTCTTATCTCTTGCCTGAGTCCCTCTGGAATGTTTGGTCCCTCGCCTCCTCCCTCTCCAACAACACCACCTTAAACTTTCAACGGGTACCCAGTCACGCTGGTCTTTCCGGTAATGTAAATGCGGATTTACTTGCCCAAGCTGGTGCCTCCCTGCCCACTGACGCGATCCCATGCCCTCTCCCCACAGTCATTGTCAAAATCCGTTATTTCCAGTACCACAATCGGAGACGTCATATCTCCCACTCCTATCTAAACTACCAAGTACCCAAAGTCTCTTTGGAGGAACTGCTCCTTTCTCACCCTATTCGCTGCAAACTTTCCCGTCTTCGCTGCCATGGCCACAGTCTTCTTTTATCTTCATATCTTCACAAGATGAGTTGGAAGGAGAATTCTGCTAGTAGTGCCTGTGGACACCCTCTATAGGACCTCAATCATCTCCTTGTTGCGATCTTTGATACTTGGCTAGAGTACAACCTTTAATCTCTAGAATCACCCACGTCGGCTTGGACTAGAGAACGACTGAGATGTCAATTGAAGAATCAAAAATGGCAGTTGATAGTTTGTTTAGCTTCTTGAATCTCAGAAAGCAGCACACCAATCTTAAATTAAAACTTCTATTTAAGATTGATATACAAAAACTACTCTCACTGAGCAAAACTGCTCCACTAAAACTTCTCACTAAACGCCTATATGAGCCAACCCCAGATACACAAACTCGGCTAACAGCCTTCGAAACTAACATCTAAAAATCACCCACGCTTGGAATATTAGAATATTGATTGCAATACGACCCGCCTATTTATACCATGGCAAAAGCTATCGAATATGCGAGAAAAATCATTGACATTGTCACAATAGAAAAATACACGAGCTTACGATAAACAAATTTCGACATAATTATGACGTCACAACTTCAAGTCTAAATGTAGCAATTACAAGTCGTAAACAACCCAAACAATCAATAACTGTAGAAAATAGTGGAATATACTAGAATAGAATTGTCTCGAATATCTGAAATATTCTAAATCGAAAAAGGCAGCAAAAGTAGTGAATCAGTCACGTACGCGTTAAAACACAGCAAATAATTATATCAAAGGCTTCAAAATTATTATTCGTGACACTCCTCCTCGACTGTCCTGCCTCTGAACCCCTTTGTAAATCTATCTTTGGCTACTCTCTCTCTATTCTTGACCTATGGTCCAGACCGTGGGGTGTGCCCCAACTGTTGGGTCTCTGCGGAGTTCCTCTGTGCCCCCATCCCTCAGAAGGAGTCGGGTTTTACCTACGGTTGCCAACTTCGTGTTTAACCTTTCCCGGACACCGTAATGCTTAGAATTTGAAAACTGATGCAACAGAAGCTTACGACACCTGAATGACATCAAAAGCAACAGTGCGTGCTGCGTCATAAAGTGATGATCGAGCAGCGTTGTTAACCAACTCGCAGCCTCCAAATAATTTTATCATAATCAAGAAAGGTGTGAAATAGTGAATCTTAGAAGCATAAATGCAAAAAACATTGAAACAGAAAAAATGTACACCATTTGTTCTAACTCGACCAAAAAAAGGGGGCGGTATACTGCTCAACTTTTGTTGCACTTAACGCCATATGTTAACTTTGTTGGTTATTATCTCTACGATGCGTAGAGCTGCTGGAGCGCGACAAAGAAATTAAGTAGTATACAGTTAGCTGTAAAATCAGCAAAGTAGTTTATATTGAATGATTTTATGACGTTTGGGGCGTAGGGTGTTTGCAAAGTTATCCAATTGGGGCGTCATCCAATTGTGGAATTAATTACTGCATTGTTTCAATGCGGGATTGCAGCTCTCTTATCCCTAATCCTAGCTAGTTGTAAGAACCCGAAACTTGGTTTTGACCTACCTTACCTGAGTACCGAACCATTGCAGGTGGTTTGCCTGGCTTCAAGTCTAAAGTTTAAGTGGTTAAAGAAGCAAATAACCTGAGAATTCATTAGTTTCTGAATCTAAAAAAAAAAGGTTATCTAGTTTATGCTATGAAGTCTATTTTGTATCTTTGGAAATAAGCTTCGTGTAACTTGAAACGTTTCCTGTCATGATGTAGTCGTCGCGAAATCGCAACAGCTGTTGACCTGTCCAAGATTTAGCTATGAATCGCTTTTGTTACTTTTTAATCTTCGAATATGGAACGAGCATGGCGCAAGAGAACTTGTACTCTTTTAACCCCAATGATTTTAGGGTCGGTTTGTTACTTTTTTTAACGCTTCGAATGTGGAATGAGCATGGCACAATAACATTGCTGATCAAAGGCGGTCATTAAACTATGTATGTTTTCATGCTACCAAGATGTATTCATGTGAGTACTGCACAAAACCCTTTTGTCGAAATTGTGATCTATTGCGTCACAAACGAGAAGTACACAAATGGTTATTACAGTTTGAGTGTGAGAAATAAGTCATGTATGCGAACCAGCTAAGAAAAAAGCAAGAATCGTGAGTGAAGAACATGCTGTATTGGTGCAGTGTCCAAGAGTTCAATTCCCAACAGAGTCACCACCGTTGAAACCTCAACCAAATGCAGCAGAGTCTCCTAATTTTCAAAAGAATGTTTCAGAGCAAACAGCTCAACTCCCTCCATCAGCTCAACCCATGCCAATTCCGAGCGGTGCTCCAACGTCAGTGTTGACTTTTCCACCATTAACACCAGCTCCCCGACGCCGTTAAAGCTTGAAAATCAAGCGACCTACCACTGCCTCGAACCTTCCCCCACCTCCATCGTTGACACCTGCACTTGGATTGCTTGCGAACGATTCTGAACCACAGCGGAAAGCTGAAACTAAAAAGAAATGGCGGAAAATAGATGAAAACGAAAGGATTCATGAACCAGATCCGAATTTGGAAAAATTCATCTGTTTGAACTTGGACTCGATTCAAACATTTTCGCGAAGAGGACCAGTTCAAAACCTTTTTAATTTTTACTATAATGATGACGTTTCTAATTTAATTGGTCGTATTGCAAAAACTATTATGAAAAACCAAGAAAATCAATTTAAAATTAACTACGGTTTTGGGTTTGTATTAAGAAATATTGAAACAGGCAAATTTCGTTTTTATCGTGCTTCAAATAACTCCTTAATGTTAGACACTGCAGTAATGATTTCTAATGAAGCTGAGTTAAATGAATTTTTAGCGAAAATCGCTGACAAAAGTTTTTTGGATTCTTTTTCCAGACCAGATACGAAATGGCAGCTGCATGAAATCACAAATTTACTGTTTTTTGTTAACCACCTCAAACATGCACCGTTAGGAGCGCCATTACCACAACCGAATTTTGTAAAATATAATCGTGGTCTCATCAATGTTTCAGGCGATGAAAATTAGTGTTTTTTCCGTTGTTTAGCAATTTTTAAAGGCGCTGATGGTAGACGTTGTGAAACGAAGGCTAGAGAGTTGTTTGCGCAGTATGCTATGAATTTTGATGTACACAATTTTAATGGTATTTCTATTGAGGATTTGATTCCAATCGAGGATTTATTCAAGATCAATGTTTCCATTTATCAACTCAACAAGAATGAGGCTCGACTCGTTTACAGGAGGCGAGGTCTTTATGAGGAAACAATGGCTTTGAATAAATACCAGAATCATCTTAGTTTAATTACTGACTTTGAAAAATATTGTGCTGTGTATCGTTGCATGTCATGTGATAAGTTACATTACTGGCGAGCTAATTTCTTAAGTCATTGTAAATCGTGTAAAGTCATCACCCAGCAAACATATCCCGGGGGTATATTTAAAGCCAAAGAAACAATTTTTGAAAAATTGGCGATAATTGGTATTAACGTTCCTCCAAATGACCGCCACTTTCCCTATTTCGCTTGTTTTGATTATGAAAGTCTGTTTAATAAGGAAAACCTACCACAAAACGCACAACAACTTACCAATGAAGCTAGACATGTTGCATTGAGTTTTGGTGTCTCCTCAAACATTCCAGGGTTCACAGACGGTGTTTGTCATGTTAGTTCTGGTGACGAAAACAAACTCGTTACAAAATTGGTCGAATACCTTGAAGGGATCGCTGATGTTTCGTATGAAATTCTAAAAGAAAAATTCAGTTATGTTCTTGCGGCTCTTGAAAATCATCCAAATTGCAGAAGGGAAAAATTGACAGAGGATTTTCACTTGTATCTGCAAGAGCTACCGGTTTTGGGTTTCAATTCGGCAAATTACGATTTAGTTCTTATTAAACCTGCCCTAATTCGTTGTTTGATGGGTAAAATTAAGTTTGTACTCAAAAAAGCAAATTCCTTTCTTTGTTTGAAAACCAAAAAACTCAGGTTTCTGGATTTTAGAAACTTTTTAGCTCCAGGGTTCTCTTATAGAAAATTTCTCATTGCATATGGGGCTAAAGACAGAAAAATTTTCTTTTCTTACGAGTTTATGGATTCGATTGAAAAACTAAACTTCCCCAGACCTCCACCTTTTGAAGCTTTTTATAGCTCAGTGCACCAAAGTAACATTAGCAACGAGGAATATGCTCTCGTTGTAGAGACATGGCAGAAAGAAGGTTGGACTTGTCTCAAAGATTTACTACTTTATTACAACTTACTCGATGTAAATCCTTTTATTCAAGCGATTTCGAATCTTTTACAACCTTATTTTGAGAATGGTATCGACCTCTTTAAAGACAGTTTTTCAGTGAGTGGTGCTGCAAAATTGAAAATGCAATGGGAAATTAACCATGGGACGTTTTTTTGCTTGTTTCCTAAAAGACATAGCGACCTCTACCAAAAGTTAAGGTCTCAAAACACTAGTGGGTTAAGTATGGTCTTTTGTTGGTTAGCAATTGTTGGAAAAACTAAAATTCGCCCCCATCAGGTGGAGAACCCCTTTACATGTGCTATTATAAAAGGTTACGACTGCAATGCCCTCTACCTCCATGCCATCATGCAAAAGAACCCCACTGGGTATTTCTGCAGGTACCGGGAAGAAGATGACTTCAGACCCTTACCTTCTTGCCGGTATGGATTGAGCTGCTACCAGTGGCTTTCCTGGGAAGAACATTGCCAAAACATCTGCATTCAGCACCAGTTCAACAGCGGAAAAATTCGTGTGACCTCCTCATCCCTACCCGTCGACGGTAAATCTGGGAACCAAATATGGCAGCTATTTGGTTGTTCGTTTCATGGCTGTGACCTTTGCTGGACAAACAGAAACCGAGATGGCACCCTCAAGGAGTTCAACTGGCGCGGCGACAAAGTGGAAGAGTTGAAGAAGCACACCCTGGAAATCACAAAGAAAATTGAAGACGCTGGGTACGAAGTGATCTCAATTTGGGAATGTGAGTGGAAAAGGATGAAAAAAAGGCCAGAGATTGCTGAATTCCCGAAAACTTTGAAAACAGTCCAGCCCAGAAGAAAGTTAAGTTTCGATCAAATTGTAAAAGGTATTCAAAACAATTCCCTTTTTGGTCTCCTTATAGTCGACATTCACACTCCAACAGAGCTGCAGCCGCTTTTTGCAGACCACCCACTCATCATAAAAATACAATGGTGTCATGCGAGGATATTGGCTATTGGGGATTACATGAGAGATGTGGCTGAAACGCATGGCTTTCTTAAAAAACCTAAAAAAGCATTAATTTGTAGTCATTTTGGGAAGGAAGTGCTCATCACCTCAGAAATGGGAAAATTCTATTTGGAAAAAGGGTTAAAAATCACCAAAATTTACGAATTTATTGAATTTCACCCCCAAAAATGTTTTGAAGATTTAGGTAACAAGATTTGTGACGCCAGACGACAAGGGGATTTGAACACCCATTGGCAGGTGCGGGCCTTAACGGCGAAATTGCAAGGCAACACTCTGTATTCGGCTACCCTCATCAACAAAGACAAACACAGGTTAATTTCGTACTGTGATGACAGCACAGTGAATGAAGAAATAAATAATCCAAGGTTTGTGAACTTGGAGTTGTTTCACCCGAGATTTATGAGATTCAGAGTCTGAAAAAAAAAGTTATTAACGACTTACCAATTCAAATTGGTCTGTTTGTTTACTTAAATGCAAAATTGACCAAGTTACAGTTTTTGTATGATTTTCTTTTGAAATTTTGCCAAAAAGAAAAGCTAGCTCTCTTAGGTGTAACACCGATTCAATGTACTGTGCTCTAGCTGAACCCGATCTCGATGACTGTGTGAAACCCAAAAAAAGGAAAGTATATTTTACCCAAAACCCAAATTATTTAATTGTAGCTGTCTGCGAAAAACATAAGCAAAACTATGTCCAAACGAAAGTGTCTGGGCGAGTATGGAACCCACAACCTTGCTGTGTCGCCAGACAGACATTTATGAAGCATATGCCCGGAAAATTTAAGTTACAGTAGAATTTTGTTCCACTTCGATGGCTCTTTTGGCAACGAAAAGTTACATATGTAGTGGAATGGTTTTACTGCTTTTATGGAACGCAACTCAAAAGATTGGGTTTACAACAACAAAACTGTACAAAGTCTGTTTTCTGCAACGTGTGGTCATTACTGTGTGCATTTTATTTTGTATCATTGTCGTGGTTATAGCATGCGTGATATGGTTTCTCGTTTCTCATCAAATCTTACTGAAAATGATCGTAACATTGACTGTTTATTCTTGATTTCTCACTCATGTAAATCGAACACACAAACTTATTTTTTCACATTAGTGCAGTCGCCAGCAAAGTTCACGAGCACCCAAAAAATGCATTTTTTTCACCTATATTTTTGAAATCCTGAATAACTGTTCTTTTAAAATCGCCAATGTTTCCACCCAATTTCCGGTTGTTTTGGCGGAAATCGGGGATTCCCCAGCGAAACGGAGTCGAATTTTTTCACTGAGATAGGGTTGATTTGGATTCTAAAAATTGTATTTCTGTATAAAGTAGACAGTCGATTTTAGATTCAAACGAAAGAGGAAGATAATTGCAAACTTTTCATAACATATTTTTTGGATTGTTTTATTATGACGTCACGATATGGTTGATTGATTCCAAATTTTTACAAAAAATTTTGAATTAGAGTGCATATCGTTAGTTATTACAGCCAAAGTTAACGGAATAATGTCATGAAAGTTGCAACATCGATAAAACAGTTTCTCACCGACAAAATGAAACCAAAATGACATTTTTATGATGTCATTAGAAAAAACTACGTAGTAAAATGCAAAACCGATTAGACGCGCTTTTCAAACAAATTGCACGTGACAGCGAATATTTTGATCGCGGCGCTGCGATTTTTAGAAGCAAAGATCAAAGAATATCAATTTCACCGTCAAAAATGCACAAAATGACGTTTGTATTAAAACTTTTTTACAGTGTGAGTGCATGAAGATAAACTCTGTTCAAAATTTAAGAACAAAATAAGAACAATTTTATGCTCAGTGCAAGAAAAACTTTTAAGGAGTTTTTTAAAATTTTATGGCTATTTTTGGCAAAGAATAATATTGCACTAGCAAAATGTTCAGGCACATTGTTTCGAAAAGTCATAAAGTAGGTAGAGTAAGAATAAAACGGTATATAAGTGGTGTTTTTAACATTTTCTTATTAAAAGCTATCAAATATTGAAGGAAAACAAAATTGTCACCAGCAAAAAAGCGTGAATAAGCTCATTCAGATGTTTTAATTTTCTGTGTTGTCCTGATCGGATTCTTTGTTCGCAAAAGTGTCTTTTAGAATAACTAAAGAATTGTTTGTTACAAAAGATATTTTGATTGTGGTTCATACAGCAAATACTTTTAAGAAATAGCGGGAACGCTGTCGCCACCCATAATCCGTCACAAAATCGTAAGTTGACGGGCGAAGGAGCGAAAAATTTTTGGGGGCGCATTGCTGAGAAAACTGATGGCTCTGCATTTGGAGATATTAACCGAGTTTTACAGTTAAAACATCATTGACTCCATTTCAAGGGGTAACAAATATTCACAAACACCGTATTCACCATACTCTAAAAATGAAATGTTTATCATTTCAGATCGTTTTACCCAATGTTGAAATCATCTTATTCAAAATACAAAAAAAATTTCCTTGAAGAAAAGGCACTCTTGGCGTTGACTACTTCAACGAGTAAAACAGTCTGTTAAGTGTTAAATTTTTATTGTTGCTGTAAGGTATACGGTAATGTGCTTGCAGCATACGTAGGAAACTTACATGCTAGCCAGTGGCGTAATTAGAGGATAGAGCCAGAGGGCATGGAAAACTTAACTAGAAATTCGCTCCACATTTTTTTGTCAATTTTTAGGGAAGAAAAAAGAACTTTACCGAAGATTAGGTGCTTTTTTCTGTCAAATTTAGTTAAAGTCTAAAAAAGGTCTTGACCGAAAATCGGTTGCTTTTGTTTCCGTCGAGTTTCAGGTGAAGACTTTCCACTATTGTTGTTTGTTTTTCCCCCAAAATTTGTTGCCATAATTTATAAATGACCCACATCTGGAGGAAAATTCCTCCCTGCCTCGCGCCCCCCTCCCGTCAGTTACGCCAGTGATGCTAGCCCCTGCTATTTATGCACTTCTTTTATTTGATCAAAACACCCTTGACGATTGCGATTATGGAAAAGCAGTTTATTTAAGATTTTAAATTTTATTTTGACGCGTACTGTTTTTAAAATATGTTTACTCACTTTTTTAATACAGTAGATGTAGGTTGAAGAAAAAGTCATTAAGGGCATTGTAAAACTCAAAGTCAAACCAAGTTTTCGTGTATGAAAATGACTTTGACTGTGATCTACATTTCAAAAAGTGAGAACAATTTAGAAATGGCTGATTTTACCAAATACCGTAGGATTGCTAAAATGACTTATGGTGTCTGGATTCTGGGGCGTCTATGAAATATAATAAAATTGTTACTTTAGTAAAAACCGTTCAGCAGCAACAAGTCTTTTTGCAATTGTTAATGGTTTATAATATAGTATACTTAATGTGTCAGCCGTTTTTAAACATCTTTCGACTAAAACTATTTTGAAACGATCTACAAAATTTGTCTATCGGAAAAGGCCACTTCTTTAGTCCCCTTAATAAGTCTGATTGGATTTCAACAGCTGCTGAGAGCTCCGCTCCCTAATCCCTTCCTAGGTCTTGGTTCCTCTGGCGTGTTAGCATGATCAACCGACTCATTATTTAAACCAGGGTGTCGAACCAAACCTAAACCCAAACCGTAAACCCGAATGAACCGTTTCATTTTGGTGAACCCGAACCGAACCTGAAATAGAAAAATTTTACTTCAGTAAACGTGAACCAAACCTGAACCCTCAAAATTGTGCTCAAGTGAACCGAAACCGAACCTGAACCCCTAACAAAAGTAAGAATACATTTTTCCACATCCGGATGCCGTTGGCGCTGGTACACGTAAAATAAGAGCAGTGGTGATCATCAACAGGATCAGCAATTTCTCCTTTTTTTTGTGGACGAAACGAGTAACGACGGTTAAATTTTAAGTCAATGAACCCGAACCAGTAGTATTTTACTTGAGTAAACCTGAACCAAACCTGAACCTCAAAAATGGTGCTCAAGTGAACCCGAACCAAACCTGAACCTCTAAAATATTTTGAGCAGGAGCTAAACCTGAACCCGAACCGTTATTTGAAACGGTTCGACACCCTGATTTAAACTCATTGTAGCCAAACGCCACTACTTTGTGCAAAAATTAAGGAAAGAGCCATACAAGACTTCATTTAATTAGGGTTCCTCTCACTAAAAAGCATCACAATTGCACTCGCTAGCTCTCTTTCTACCGGCTGCTCTGAAAGTAGCCCATAGCTATACCTTGCAAACTCCTGGGATTATTCGCTTAATTACTCTATTTTACATTGAGTCAGTAAATTACAATCAAATTTATCAAAGGGGTGTATACGTCAACGAGAACTTGAGTTTGGACAACTTCAGGCAGGTGGAGTTGCGATATGCACACTTACGTACTGTGCCAGGGTCATTAGGCAGGAAACCTGCAGTGTGGTTTGGGGTGTCTGAAATTTTTCTAGGAGTGTGATAGAGTAATAAAAACCGTTCAACGATGCTAATTCTATTATTAGTTTTATGCCTTCAAAAGATTTCGATCTTATACACATTCGTTCATAGGCGTAGTCAGAATCTTTTACAAATTTGGTTCATGCCCCCCCCCTATTGACATTCTACCAATGATAAAATGTCGCAAAAAATACTATTGCTTCTTCAGTTTCTTTTAGCATCTTTGCGTACAACAGTACACGCGTACAGCAGTAATTAACAATAATATTGATCCAGGGGGTCCGGGCCCCTTCAATTTAACGTTTGCCAATCAATTTAAACGTACAGTCCAAGTAAAATTACGGGTTTTTATCCTAAAAGTTGCTAACTGAAGCCCTCATCTAACCTTTTTATGATATTCTTTGATCTTCGCTACTAAAACCGCAGCGCCGCGATCAAAATATTCGCTGTCACGTGCAATTTGTTTGAAAAGCGCGTCTACTTGGTTTTGCATTTTACTACGTAGTTTTTTCTAATGACATCATAAAAATGTCATTTTGGTTTCATTTTGTCGGTGAGAAACTGTTTTATCGATGTTGCAACTTTCATGACATTATTCCGTTAACTTTGGCTGTAATAACTAACGATATGCACTCTAATTCAAAATTTTTTGTAAAAATTTGGAATCAATCAACCATATCGTGACGTCATAATAAAACAATCCAAAAAATATGTTATGAAAAGTTTGCAATTATCTTCCTCTTTCGTTTGAATCTAAAATCGACTGTCTACTTTATACAGAAATACAATTTTTAGAATCCAAATCAACCCTATCTCAGCGAAAAAATTCGACTCCGTTTCGCTGGGGAATCCCCGATTTCCGCCAAAACAACCGGAAATTGGGTGGAAACATTGGCGATTTTAAAAGAACAGTTATTCAGGATTTCAAAAATATAGGTGAAAAAAATGCATTTTTTGGGTGCTCGTGAACTTTGCTGGTGACTGCACTACATGTGTTTTATTACAATAAAAAGTCACAAAGAAAACAAACGTCTGATTTTTATTTTATGCACAGGTTCGAGACAAAATTCAATTACTTTAGCACATGCTTCGACTCGCCGGCGAAAACGATGGCGATTTTGGGCGGCACGTACCCAATCACCTCGCCGCGCTTCGCGACAAGCGTCGGATTTAAACAGCAGGCGAATAGTTACATAGTCAGAAAAATGTACACTTTTCATTACAAGTATGTCTCTAAACTTTGAGGTAATTCAGAGACCGTAGGAAGAGCAGTGTCAAAAAGTTTATGCTTCTTCGGTGTCGTGATGTTATTCGCCTCCAAAAGAGTCAGGAAAGACTCCAACTGCTTATGATCCACTGGGGAAAGATGACACTCGTCGTCGTTTTGAACCGCTAACGTGATGTAAGTTAGTTGTTGAGCATGTAAAAGGTAAATCTTCGCGGTGATGGAATGTTTTCCACTTTAAACCGAAGTTGGTAGCCGTCTGCTAGAACTTCCTTTTTAATCACCTCTGCGTTTTCTTGAATACTGCAAAGCGTGTCATCGAAATTCGTAGACCAGAAAACGAGGATAACGTAGTCCTTTGTATCGCTTTTTGGTCGAAACAGCAAGTAGGGTTTGTTTTCCATAGTCATTTGTACCACGCGCGAAAGTTGTTCTGTGGAGAACATAAACTTTCCTTTTTTGATCGAGACCACCGCTTTTCTGAGTAGAGTCGAGATAGGTAGCGGGAACCCAGAGTCTGCAATGGTTTGAAACTGATGACGGATTTGTCTTGCTGAATCCTCCATTGCTCTGGCACGTTCGATGAGTTCTTCTTGCTGGTAAAGAGTCTCGTAGTAGCTCGTAAACGGGGGAATGTAGTCTGGTATTTGTACGTTTACAGCCTCTAAGTAAAGCTCGTCCGCTCTGTTAGTGTAAGACTGCATGATTTCACGTTTTTCGAGTGCAGCTCTTTTTATAGACGAGGAGGAGAAAAAGGTAATTGAGCCACAAAACGGAAAAAAGTCCACAGCTGTTTTTGGTGCTATTGCGCCACGGTTACACATAATCGGAGAGTACGCCAGTTTTGTTCATATGGCCCAATTACACTCGATACAAACGGATTTTTTCTTTAACAAATTCACTGCAAATGGTACAAAGTTGCGACTTCCTGGAGCAAGAAAAACAATGAGCAATGTGAGCACATGGGAGATATACCATGCACCTTTCTTCCTTCTTGCATTTCAAACACTTCACTTCATCCAAAATTTCTTTTGCACGTTTCATTGTTAGTTTGGGTTTAAAAATAACATCGGGTACCTCCATTAATTTTACCATAAAATCATAGAAGGTGGCAAAGTTTTTGTTGTGTTCTTAAAATCTTTTGGTCAACACCCGAGATATTTTCGGTCATCGAATCCTAACAGTTTTACCATTTCTACATTCCTCCCCAACAACATCTCTCTCTCGACTTTTTCTTTTACATCCAAACCACCTCCAGGGTCGATGAAGGGAGGGAACGGTGGCTGGTGTTTTGTAAAGAAGTGATAATTGACTAATTTTTCCAAACCTTGAAGCTTGCTTTTGGGTGGTGGATTGGGAACAGGTGGTCGATTCAAAATAATAAAACTTTTCACAATGTCTTTCTTAAACTCCACACCTCTATTTTTCAACAAATATTTGCAGAGCGGGAACCATTTCGCGTGTTCTATCCACGGGTCGTCGAAACGTTCCCAGTTCTTCAAACCTCCATTACAGTACCAACATTTTGCCCGATCACCGTCACCGAGATAGTAAAACCCAGCATCTGCTATTAACTTGGGATCGGCTGTGATTCTTTCTCTGGGCCAATTTTCAGACTCGATAAACGTCTGATAGCGGTCGCCAATGCTACGCATGTGCAGATTCATCAGTTGCTTACACGGGAACTGAGAAAAAGTCAGTGGGGGACATCTAACCCGCGTAGTGGGACGGAATCACACGCGTCTGCCTTGTTGCTTTTGTTTTTGATAGAATGAAAACATAGTTTAATAACCGCCTTTTATAAGCAATGCTATTGCACCGTCGTATGCCAAAGGACCAACCCTAAAGTCATTGGGGTTAAACAAGTACAAGTTCTGTTGCGCCATGCTCGTTCCATATTCGAAGATTAAAAAGTAACAAAAGCGATTCATAGCTAAATCTTGGACAGGTCAACAGCTGTTACGATTTCGCGACGACTACAGCATGACAGGAAACGTTTCAAGTTACACGAAGCTTATTTCCAAAGATACAAAATAGACTTCATAGCATAAACTAGATAACCTTTTTTTTTTAGATTCAGAAACTAATGGGTTCTCAGGTTATTTGCTTCTTTAACCACTTAAACTTTAGACTTGAAGCCAGGCAAACCACCTGCGGTGGTTCGATACTCAAGCAAGACACTAAGGGCCTTTACACTTGAAGCCAGGCAAACCACCTGCGGTGGTTCGGTACTCAAGCAAGACACTAAGAGTCTTTGCACTTGAAGCCAGGGAAACCACCTGCGGTGATTCGGTACTCAGGTAAGATAGGTCAAAACCAAGTTTTGGGTTCTTACAACTAGCTAGGATTAGGGATAAGAGAGCTGCAATCCCACATTGAAGCAATGCAGTATTTAATCCCGCAATTGGATGACGCCCTAATTGGATAACTTTGCAAACACCCTACGCCCCAAGCGACTTACGCCCCAAACGGTCCACGCCCCAAACGGCCCACGCCCCAAACGTCATGAAATCGTTCAGTATAAACTACTCAGCAACTTTAGATAGCCATGACATGCCTTCTTCTTTTAATCATTCTGAATGGAAAACAATATCGTTGGGCAAGTTGGACTTTCTTTTTCGGCAGAGTTTGTGCCAATGTATCCTCAACATTACTTTCTGCACTAGATTCACTTAGTTCAACTAACTCGGTTTGTGAAGATGACACGGGATTATAAATTTTACTAAAAATAATGAAGAACTTCCATAACACCTGTGAAGGAAAAAAAAACATAAATCTTTGGTATCGTTCACTGTAACAGTGAGTTTAGGTTAATTTCCATAAGTAATTTTTTATTTAAATTTCCTGCCAAAAGTTTACGTTAAAAATCGTAGCCTAATCTTTACGGTAGTACAATAATCAATGAACTCTCGCTAAGACTAAAACAAAGAGTTGTCAGCAAGGCGTCCTATTATAAGGCCATGTAAGCCTGAAAACTGACTGCATAATGAAAACCTGCTCATAAAAAAGCCTCACACTAACAGCGCAATATAGGCCTACAAACCTAATAGGCCTATTAACTAACTTTATACAAACTAATCAATCTAGCAATATCTTCACCTTTACTTTCAAATTGCTTTCTTTACTTGTCTTTTACGCTTACAGCTACAAAACCGTTTGAAAATGTACCTGCGTTTCTTTCAATCGATAAACGAAGTCGAATGATCGTCTCAAATTAAGGGGACTGGTGATTTGTCTTCCATTTTACGATTGTTTAACTTATTTGATTGTTATGTCATCAGGACGTCACAGTTGACGAAACGTCTAGTCCACAACATTACTTTCAACTCATTTTTATTTGATTCACGCATACAGAATAATTGTAAACTGCTTTTATTTACAAAAATATTAGCGTGAATTAAATCCGTTTCCACTTTTGAACGAAGCCGACATGCTTACATGGCCTTATACGTTAGAACGCCTTGGTTGTCAGTAAATTCCGGGACAGGCATGGCCCGGTCCGGGACCATTCCTGTCAACTCTCCCGATTTCGTCGGGAGACTCCCGATTTCGAGGATTTCTCTTGATCACCCGATCTCAACGAAAAATCTCCCGATATCAAGATTTGACTCAAGATTTTTTGAATTTAAAAGTTAATCAGTTTTTTTGAAAAATTAATCAATTTTGTTCGCGAATCTTTTTTTTTCTGAAAGGGAAAAGAATACACTTCAACCCCTGCTTTGACTGGTTTTATACTTTTCAAGAGTTTTGATTTAAAAATTAATGTGTAAGCTTGCTTTCACATAACGGGTAACATCAATTCCAATTGTAAAGAATTGATGACGTAACAAACAGAAATGGCACGCACAAATTGCAGTCTCTGGTACCGTCATTGTAGGTCACTGCGACTGTGAAGAGCTGAGCTCTTTTAATGGCGTCTGTCGCAGAAAGTGTTAGTACTAATCAACGCAAGGGAGATGGTCAGCGAGAGTTGCAAGAAGAGGCAGGTAAAAGTAAAAAAAAGAAGTATCGTTGCAAGTACAAGCAAACTTGAGAGAAAGATTATTCTTTCATGTAGAAGCCATAAAGGAGATGAATACGCTAAATGTAATTCTTGCAGAATTGACATTAGCGTAGCTCGAGGAAGAAGAATGACGTAACGAAACACGTCACTTCCGAAAATCACAAAAAGAGCATTGCAGCCGAAAAAAGAAATCAGAGGATAACCAGCTTTGTGGTAAAGGTACCAGAAGAGAGCGATAAGCTTAAGCGGAAACAAAATTTGCACTGTTCTTGGTCTAGAACAACTTGCCGTTTAGTATTTGCGATGAATTTTTGAAAATCGTCAGCGATATGATTCCAGACAACGAGCTGGCAAAAAAAATATGGAGCTGGAAAGACAAAAACTTCACAAATCATAAAAGGTACGAAGAGAGGCTATTTAAAAAATTCAAATTGTAGGCCTACCAGCATTGTTAGGTTCTTATTAGGTTCGATCCAGATTGTTAGGTTCGATTATGTCGCACTGTACTAGTTTTATTGCTGTAAATTGGAGTAGTCTACTCAAAACTTTACATGAACAGCAAAATTATGTCTTCAGTTTATTTCTTACTTATGACATAAATTCAATATATGAAAGTTGTGAGGTTGTCCCAATCATTTCCTCAATTTGGCTTGAGTGAAGATAACCTTCATGATAAGTTTTTAGAGTACCAGTTGCAGGATGACACTGAAATGCCTAAAGTTCTTCAAGTGGAGAAGTTATGGGCAAAAGAAAATAGCCGGTGAACGAATTTTCAGCAACCTTGCCGCATCAATAAAATCGCTCCTATGCGCATACCTCGCTCAACGCATCTAGCAATAGAACCTTTTTCAAGGTACGGAAGATTGTCACCAAAAACAGAACCAGTTAGCACAATGACACTGTGTGCGCGCTTTTAAGTTGCAAATTAAGTTGTGACCGCAGTGCAGCTGGCTTTAAACCTTCCACAGTAGGGTTGAATGCCAAAAAAAGCCACATACCAATATAATCAAGCCCTCAAGAGTTAAAGTCAGGCCCGCAAGTAGAAGCAAATGCTTAAGGTAAAGGTAGGGGGGGGGGCAAAAGCCAGTTAAGAGGGGACGCTAATTAGTATACCACTATACACGTACAACTGATTTTGTTTTGGCCGATGGGGGCGAACATTTTTTCTGGGGGGCTACGGGTCTGGTTAAAGTAGACGTGGTTGAATGATATTTCACAGCTTTACTTTTATCGTTCAGTATTTTTTGGAAAACGTCTGCTGCGCTGAATTTAGCATGACTTTTTATGCCATGTGTCAGTGAAGTGTATTAGACAGTACTGATGTTACCGGCTACCTGGTACCGTATCCAAAATAAAAAGACTGCTTGATTTAATTAGTCTGTCTTTCAGTAGCTAGAACCGCTAAAACCTGAAATGGTAATATCAAAATTTTGGTAATGTGTACCAAATTAAAAGATAACAGTATTGCTAATTATTCAAGCAGTAAAAACTGGAGTGAGATCTGGGGGAGACTTTCCAGCTATTGAATTTGCTGGTAAGAAATCTCCCAATGTGGCATTTTTAAATGTTGACAGGTATGTCCGGGACACGGCACGCCAGACGTCAATTCCGGGACTGTCCCGGGCATTCCGGACGGTTGGCAACCCTAGTATCACCAGTTCACCACCACCAACGTCATCAGAATACGAGCATACGATAAAGAGCTACGACTGAAGCTACGTAGCATCAATATGAACTGTAAGATTTTTTAAAGTTTTAAATCCGAAAGTTAATTATTACATCACAACAATAAAAACAAACTTATAGAAAAACGGATAGTGTTAAAACTTTGGTCACAAAAACTACAGTATAAATTAAAATGATATTAAAGCATCAGAATACTAGAGTTAAGAACGATAAACTACAGGAAAAGATTCACCATCTGAACAATTTATTGCTTTTGGCCTAGAAAGAGTTAAGCTTACACCTACTTTTGCATTTTAGTGATTTTAGACGGAAAAGGAGAAAACAATTTGCGATAGAATGTCGACATTTGACAATATTACGATCAAAATAAACCAAATTAAGTCAAAAATAAAAAATTGCAGTATTAAAAAAAAAATGGAAAAAGGGCAGCGCAATTAATCCGCAACAAATTTAAATAGCAGTAGTCCGCACGCGACTTCTGCATTGTCTCAAAATAAAAATTTCAAGCGAAACGCAAGTTTCACAATATATTGCAAAAGTTGTGCTTGATATTTTCTTGTCTGTGGCGAGAATGCAAAAGATGGCTGCTAAACGCTCCTTACTAAAAATCGCCTGTCTTATGACGAAGTCATTTCGAGCAAGCTAGGATTGTATATACTATCTGTGTTTTTTACGTTAGTTTTTTTCCAATTTGAAAGCATTTTAAATTACTACTGCTGCTACCGCTTTTCTTTTTCGAAGCATGCCTCTGATAGTTCAGATTATTATAGCCAAGTAGTCAGGCGCGTAGCCAGGATTTCGCAATGGGGGGGGGGGCTTTTTTGGAAGCTTGAAACAACAGTAAAGGAAATTGATGTAAATTTTCAGCAGTCTTGAATCAGATTTAGACGGTTTTTGCGTCAAAATCGGGTAATCTCTAAAAAAAAAAAAGGTTTTCCCCGGAATTTACAGCGATTTTCTGTCCAAATTCAAGTAATCTCAAAAAAAAAAAGGTCTTCACCGAAATTTACAGCGATTTTCTGGCCAAATTTAAGTGATTTCCAATAAATCAAATCTAATCTCGCCCCAATTTCCTATGGTAGGGGGGCTATTTTCGTTTTCAGAGCAAAAATCGGCATCAAAAGTGCCAAAAACACGCTATTTTGCATACTTTTTAGGCCAATGGGAGGCTAAGCCCCCATGCTCCCTCCCTAGCTACGCTATTGCAAGTAGTCCGACTCTGTCTGCAAGAGTGTTAAAATTGCCACGTGTTAATGTATTTTCAAGGTCTTGCAGACCAAATCCACAACACAATTGCTGAAACAATTTTAAGAAAAAAAAAATTGTTGCACGGAGGTGTAAATGGAACTTTTAGTTTCTTGCAGATGATTACTTCCGGCTCCAAAATTTTTCATTGCTGCAAGTAAATTTGTAGAAAAACAGCTTCACGTGTAAATGGAGTGATAATTGTTGGAGTAGTAAAATTGCAGAAGAAACTTCCTCGTCTATTCTGGCCCTAACAAAAGTTGAATTCCAAAGAACGGATTGCTAGGTTCACGAAAGTTAGAAAGCAGTTTGAAATTAATAAGATTTTTCTTTGCACCAGATTTGAAAGCAATAGGTCACATCAATGTTCTCTTTAATGTTTTGTAATCTGTGTGCGCAAAAATTTTGGTGAGTGCGTCCTTATTTTGGAAATTAGTAATATTTGTGCAACAACCAATGAAGAAATTTCAGCCTTCTAACCTGATAATAAGTAAGCTTATTAAAAGAATTAAACAAAAACAATTCAGCCAAAATACTTTAAAACGTATTTATTGTGGCGTTTCGGTTAATTTCTTTAAACCATTGTCAATCTTATTCAAATAGAAACTGTGAAAAAATTTAGTTATTCTATAAATTGATTTAGTTATTCCGTAGATTGTCTTGGATATGTTACTGGCAGGCGCGTTAGCAGAAGCTTACAATGTGGGGGCTGTCTAGAGGGGTTGGGGACGGAGCCCCCAGCGCTCAAAAATTTTGTGTTTTTTTGGCAAAAATAACTTGATTTTAGGCCTATTTTGATAAAGATTGATGCTATTGAAACGTGACATAAAAATTGGCAGTGCAAAAACATGATTGCGCTACTTGCGCAAATGGGCTGTGAGGGAGGTAGGTATTGCAAAGTAGAGAGAGAGAGAGTTTATTTTTTTGAACTAAAACACTATTCAGAAATTGTTAAGACGAAAAAATATATGACATTACAAACAGATTTCTGCATTTAGTTCATAGAGGAGTCGCGAAAGACCATGTGGCAAGCGTAGCTTGCCGGTCGCCGAGTCTGTGACTCCTGAAGTACAAGCTGGTAAATCATAATATCCTTTATCGGTAGCAGTGGCGGATCCAGAAAATTTTGGTGGGGTGGGATGATAAAAATTTTAAGCACAAAGACTCAAAACTTCGGATGTGTTGTAAGCAGGCGCGTAGCCAGAAATTCGCAATGGAGCGGCGGTTGTAGGGGTCTAGGGGCGGAGCCCCCAGCGGTTCAAAATTTTGCATTTTTTTCAAAAATAATTTAATTTTAGAGCTAGTTTGATAAAATAATGCTTTTAAAATGCGGCATAGAAATTGGCAGTGCAAACATGGTTCTAATGGTTGCATAAATGGCCTATGTAAGAGGTGGTTTATGGTAAAATTTTATTTCTCTTATTTGGATGCTGGTAAATCAAAAGTATAAAATCTTGTAGTTCAATAACACTCACACAGAGAAATTTATTTCATCTATATTTTATAGAGAAAAATAATTGGAGAGGGGCTAATGGAAAGAGAATTGAGACAAGTGATTGGTAATTAACCAATACTGAATTGCTTTTCCACCCCATTTCCGAGTTTAGGCCTATAACATATTTATTGATGAAACCCGTGTTCAAGTTTTTTACACTAACAATCAAATTTTATTGCTTATTTTTGGTCATTTTTTAAAGTTTTTTTTTGATTTGTTAGTTTTATTTTTGACAAATTAACCTCTCTTTAGCATATGTTTCAAAAAATGCTTTAAATCACTTTTTGGTCATTTACAGTGCGAAAAACTGTCTCAGAAGTGCTAAAAACGTGATTTTTTATTTTGCATTTTGGTTGACAGGCCAATGGAGAAGCTACAGCCCCCCACCCCCCCCGCCAACACTATTGCTTTAAGTCGCGTAGCCAGGATTTCGCAAGGGGGGGGGAGCTTTTTGGAAGTTTGATACAACCCTAGCCAAACTTGACCCAAATTTTCATTAGTCTTGAATTAGATTGAGGCGGTTTTGCTGTCAAAATTAGGTGATCTCCTGATTTTCTGTCAAAAGAGCTGTCAAAATTAGATAAAAAAGTCTTCAACGACTTTGGGTGAGCTCCAGAACCAAAAAACTCCACTATTCTGGTCCAAATAACCGCAAGTTCTTTACAACTTCTGCTACCAAATCTCGTTGAAGGGGGGGCTATTTTCATTTTTGGAGCAAAAATCGGCATCAAAAGCACAAAAAAGTGCTATTTTGCATACTTTTCGGGCCAATGGGGAGGAATCGAGCCCATCCCCAACCCCCCTGGCTACGCTCCTGACTGCTTAGGATTAATGTTCTTGACCTCGCTTAATGCTCACTTTTTATAAGCCTAATATGTCACTTAGGAAATGATTTGCTTTGTGTAGGCTTTATCGCTGAAAAGTGCAAGTTGTAAATTTTGCTAATTCGGCGCTTTCAAATCAATTGAACCCGTAAAAGACTAATTTCTGTTTTGTAAAAACTTCGCTGTAAAAATTACATTTTTCTGTCCCTCCCCTTACAGGGCTTTAGAAATTATATCACAGTCACACGGCCTATCGAAAATTCACTGATTGCTTTTTTTCAAATAAGTTTAATATTCATATGCACGTTTATGTTTACGCTGGTGGGGATGTACCCCCCATCCGCCCCCATAACTCCGCCACTGGTTGTGCTCCTATGCCTTTATCGCTGAAAAGAGCAAGTTGTGAGTTTTGCTGATTTGGCGCCTTCAAATCAATTTGACCAGTAAAAGACTAATTTCTGTTTTGTAAAAACTTCGCAGCACAAATACTGTGTTTTTGCACTCCCCCCTCCCCTTGGCTGTTCAAATTATATCACAGTCACACGGGTTAACGACTATTCACTGATTGCTTTTTTAAAATAAGTTAGGTATTATTCATATGCACGTTATGTTTAGGCTGGTGGGGGGGATGCACTTCCCCATCCCCCCTAAATCCGCCACTGATCGGTAGTTCAATAAAACTCTCAAGGAGTAATCTATTTCGTCAGTAGTTTATAGAGAAAGGTATAATTAGGGGGGCTAATGGAAGAAAGTTTGAGAGAAGCGGTTGGTGATTAAGTAACATTGAATAGCTCCCACCCCCCTTATTCTTGAGCTAATATATATTTTTGATAAAACCTTCGTTACGCATTTTTTAATGAGTGATCAAATTTGATTACCAACTTTCGATCATTTTTCAAAGTTTTTGTTTCTGATTTATAAGCTTTAATTTGACAAATTAGCCCCCCCTAAATAAACGTTTTAAAATAAGATTTAAATCATTTTTTAGTCTATTCCAGGGCAAAGGACAGTCACAGAAGGGCTAAAGTCGTGGTATTTTCCTAATTCTGCATTTTGGTCGGCAGAGTAATGGGAGTCCCCTAGCTTCGATACTGGTTACTGCTGGGACCTTCTTCGCACACGGTGCCGTCGTAACCTATAAAGAAATGAATCTTTTTTGCAAGACCAAGAATAAACTTCCTCAACCTGCCAACCGAGAACATTGTTACATTACATCATATTATGTCTGTGCGCGGTAAATATATGCATGTGCGCAGTCTTTGAAAGCTGTGTGCGCGCGCACAGCTTAGAGGGAACACTGGGTCACATGACATCGGCTTTAGATAGGCCCCAAAATTTACTAAAAAACAACCTCATTTAAAATCGACTTAAATTAATCAGCCAAAAACATTCCCCACAAATATGTACAGTATTTTAAAATACTCTTTCGTACATACTAACCCACTTTTGGCCCTTATGAGTTTTTATTGTTTTTTTTTTGGAGTAGTTGTTAGTTCTTTTTTTTCAGATCTTACACACTCCTCTTCTAAACGCAAAACACCGAAATCAAATTTTTGTATGAAGATGTTGAGCTGAAGTTTTGGTGCCACCCCCTAGAAATTTCCCAAAATAAACACCCAAAAATCAATTTTTCAACGGCTTGAGTTAAAGAGTAATTTTTTTGATATTAGTAAGTGGATATACAAGAGACAAACATTTTAACACCCCCAATTCCTCTCAAATAAATCACTCGGAACAGCTTGAAAGCTAATTTTTTGATACCCGTAGTTTTTTTATGAAGCATATATATTTCGACATAGTTTTGGGATGCCATCTTTCCTACTCGGAAACCCCTCAAGCAGACGCTCCGAAAATTGATTTTTTAGTGGCTAAAACTGGAGAGCCAGTTTTGTTTTGATGTCAGTAAATGTTAAAATGAAAACTGTTCTGACATCGGTTCGGGGTACCAATTTTCCAAAACCCCAAATGGACCCCAATTAAATTTTGAAGAGCTTAAGCTTGTGGGGAAGTATTAAGATTAGTACTGAGAGAGAGAAAGAGAGAGAGGTACGTTTATTTTTGTTTAGAAAAGCGTCACCATTTTAAAAATAAAAGCACAAGCAGCAAAATATGAATTACAACTCTACTTATAAGTCAGTTATGCATAGGTGGGCACAAGTCCGTTAATCCGTTAATAACGAACCTAATTTTTTCATTCACTCGTTAATCCGTAAAAAGTTTTTTCATGCTAACGGACTAAATTAATTTCCGTTAAGTTTTGTTAACTTCCGTTAAGGTTTTCATTTTATCTTGCACCATTTATTCATCGCAACGATACAAATCAGTTTGCACTGGTAACACTTGGTGCGTACTAGCACGAGTTTTATAGAAGAAAGGAACTCTTTTTTGTGGCAAATAATAAGCTGCAGCCTCATAGGTCTATCAATTATCGCTGTTCACAATTTCCAAAAGATTTTCCAATCGCAACTTCGTTAGAGCATTTGAACTTATTTTTATATTGAAATTAGTTTGGACTGTAAAATGTAACTTCCAAAACAAAAAAAGACCACCATAACAATAAATATTTCCTTACAATCAGCTCAACACAGTCAATACGTGTTCTAGAAGCGGTCTAGTACTTTTATGCGCGGATATGACGTTTAGCGCGGGACGTTTAGGCGCCGCCAATTAGTGCCGGGACTTTTAGGCACCTGGACTTTTAGCGCCAGAGGTAAAAATATTTTTTCAAAAAAAATTTTTTTCAGAAAGAAGTATTTTTTCCCCAAAAAAATTTATTTTAGAAAAAAAATTTTTTCTTTGAAATAACTTTTTTTTTTCCTAAAAAACGTTTTTTAATGCTTTAAAAAATTTTTTAAATAAAAGCTTTCCTAAAAAAAAACGTTTTTCAAGCAGAAAAGTTTCATTTTGATTAATATGTTGATATCTTCGAAGCTTTTCATATGTCACTTGTCAAGAAGAATCGTCAGAATGGAGATCTCAGAAAAAGGAGTGGCTGTAGAAAAAAGCCAAGCAGTGATTGGCGGGAAAAGAATCAATGAGAGAGCATCATTTGTGCACGTACAATCTTTAAGCTGTACACGAATTCTTTTTGTCTGCAGAGAGTGGGGTTAGAAGTTTTGATAAAAGTGACTTCAAAAGCACCTTGATTTCTCATTGCATTTTTTTCAATGATTGAAAAATAATTTCAATAATTAAGCGAGTGAATAAAAAGGAATGTAAACTACACGCAAAATATCAACGAATTACCGGACTTCATTAACTTCCGTTAATTAAAACTGAAAATAACGGATTAACGTTAACGAAGGTGTGAAATTTGTTAACGGACTAGTGGTTAACGAAGCTAACGTTTTGCATTAACTTGCCCACCGATGCAGTTATGTCTTTCTAGTGAGATTCTGTGAAATGACCTTAGTCCAGTTCTAATAGAATTGACACGGTCATCAAGTCTGCAGCCTCTCACCAGGTTGCAATTTTATCAAAAAATTTACGTATACAAAAAATGTTACACTTACACGATACTAAAGATAAGGTTTTATCATACAAGCAAAAAAATCATCCATGAAAAAACAAACACTCCAATTATGCTCAGTGTTGATTAACATGGAGATATTCTTTTACATGTTTAGTCAATATACGTGTACACTGTCTTCCCAGTTTCCAAAGTGCTCAATGGGCCAGAGGCAGTTGACGATGCAGGTAGTTCAGTTAAAAATTAAAATCATTAAAAAACCCCACTACAGTCTGTTTCCCCCTAAAGGGTTCGTCAGGCGGGATAGAACTAAACAAAAACAGAAGTAAAACGGTAATATACTTCAACACATCAACCCCGTCTCATCACTCCATCACCGTAAGCTCTGTAGTGGGCACAGTCCCAGGCCAGCCCACTGGGACTAACAGTGGCACGCACCGGCCAGGACCAGTATACATAGTCAATATACGAATATTTTTTGAGCATAATATTTCAAATCAGACGGTAATTTATTCCACAGTTTCGGTCCTACAAAGCGGATTAAACGTTGTGAGATGATGCTTTTGAAACGTGCTAAGGAGTAATTATCTCCAGAGACGTATCTGGTTGAGTATGAATGAACATTAAAGACTAAAATATTTGGGTAAAGAATTGGTTTTAAATTTGCACATCAGCTTCAAGACTTCTAATCTACATGTATTGTTTAATTTTAACAACTTTAATTCATTGTAGAGAGGAAGAAGCTTAGTTTTGCAAAAAGAAGCTTCAGAGATAGTTTTAATAATGTAATTTTGTTAATGCACTTAGCTGCCGAATTTCCCCATGTGGAAACACCAAATCGTAGGTTCGAATAAACAAAACTGAAATATGCACATTTCAATATAGAAATTGGGACATAGTAGCTTAATTTGTTAATAATACCTATGGCCATAGCAAGTTTTTTTACTACGCTTTGGGCGTGCATATCCCACGGGAGTTTATTGTCGATAGATGTTTAACAACATTTAATTTAGAAATTACACCGTTATCAGCTCTGACGCGGAAATTATTGCTTAAATATATTTTTAGCTTGTTTTAGAATACTGCACGTGTTTGAAAAAAAATGCTATAAAGAGGTAAAGCATGCAGCTACAGTAATTCCGGTAGTTTATTATCGCTTAAATAGAAAGATAATTTTTTTAATTTTTTGTTTTCATTTTGGGGCTACAGTTGCAAAAATATTCAACAAATACGAAGAGATATTACCCTAAAAAATTTTTGGGAACCTTGAGTTTGTTTTCCTAGGGTACAATTCCAGAAAAGAGGAAAGTTTACCAAAATTGGATGGATCACGTGATGATACTGGAAACGTAAAGATTTTTCAGTCTTTCTTTTCTTTGAAAGTTCAGGCTGAGAAAACAGATTCTGGCTTCCAAAATTTTTTCAGAGGATATCTCTTTATAGTTGTTGAACATTTTAGCAACTGCAGCCCAAAAGTGAAGAAAAAAGTTTTTCAAAAATTTTATTTTGACTTTAGCTATTGTAAACTATAGAAATTGGCTGGAAGCTTCACCCACTCATTGTTTACGGATCCTACTCTATAAAAACCTTTTTCGAATGTGCCCCCAACCTAATTTTGAAGGCTCAAGCTAAAAGGATTTTTTTTTCAGATCAATATTTCGACATTGTTTGGAATTTTAGACCACCTTGGGGACCCCAAAATATTTTTTATGGCTCGTCTCTTATGACAAAGAGACGAAAAGTGTTTTTGAGGATCACGTTAATCAAAATGGGCCGGACGTTCATAAGGTTTGCTCGCAAAGTCCCATCTAGCTCATGACAGTTCTATATTTTCAGAAAGTTCGAGGAATACCACCAATACAAGCCAAGTCAAGGCAAAACGCATCGTTGAAAGAAAACATTGAAGAGATTTTAGGTGAATTACAAAGCAAGTTCATAAATGAGGCAGTTATCAGAACTAGCTGTGGTAAACTTGTGATAAAAAAGTGCAAGAACAAACAACTGCCAGTCACAAAAAACGAAAATGAAGAAGTTGTGTATGAAAAGTTTAATAAATTGACATTAGCGGTTACGAGAAAATGCGAATCTCATATCTTTGCAATACTTGCTCTTGACCTGTGGGAAACACAGTTTCGGTTTTTGAAAAGAATAATTCACAGTTATGAAGGAAAAGAGAAATTGCGTATACTGCTCCGTTTAAGTGAACTGGCTTTTGAAGTTACCAAAAAATTACAAAAACAAAAAAAGGGTGATCATTTTAAAAAAAAGTATTCTACAATGGATCAAATTTTGGATGAAATGGAAGACGTCGGAACAATTGAGGACATAAACGAAAAGTGTGAGCAAGTGTCAAGATGTTTTTTAAATTATGCTCAATGTTGCAGTAATGTAGAGGATTATGGAAAGTCGTTGGAAATTGTCAATCATGCAGTCCATATCATGAAAACGGTTTACGGTGAGAAATCAAATCACCGCCGCTTGCTAGCTCTCTGTTACAAAAGTGCTTTTGTCGTTCGTTGTCATGAGCCTCTTAAAGACAAGCAAAAAGCTGAGAATTGGAAGAAAAAGGCATTGGAAACTTCTGACAAAGTGGAGGACTGGAAAAAAATTAAAGAAAAAGAAGATTTCGAGAATTCGATCAACAAAACTTTTAAAAAATCTTTCCCAGAAAAACGAAAAATTCCCCAGAACAACTCCCCCCCCACGAGTTAAACAATAATTTTTCTATTGCACAAAAATTTAAAAGAAAGCCGAACAACCTACAGAAGAAAGAGGTTAATTTTACTACGTTGTTGATTGCTTTACAGGTATTGTAATAGTTGGAATATGCAAATTTATTTTTCAAGACAAAAGGAAAAATAAAACATAACAAAACACAAAATTTTATTAAATCATTAGCAATCTCAACGGGAAACTGTCATACTCTGGCTTTCACAAAAAGTTTTTATGTCCCACAAACTTAAAACCTTCAAAACCGCCGAAATGATTGCAAGTCACTGCGCTTGTAGTTGATTTCTGAAGTTGTTTGCACGCAGCTAGATATCTTCAACGTTAATGATCTGGCGACTGCAGCGTGCATTATCATATCCACCCCACAATCTCAACAACCAAGGATGGCGCTACAGGAAGGGCATGTCTTCCCAGGCCCGGTGCCAGAGTAGCGTGACTGGGGGGGGGGGGGGGGGGGGCACAAAAGCTTTGTTCCCTCGAATTTGAGAGTGAAGACTAAAAAAAGGTTTTCACCGTAAAATCTGCGAAAAATCGTTTTTTGCGCACGATTTATGGGGTGATAATTAGTATTTTAAGGGTATCAGGCCCCGAACTGCACTCCAATGGCACCGAGCCTGTTGCTTTTTTTAGACACAATCCTCGCTTGGGGGGGGACAATTCTCGTTTGGGGGGCCACAAGCAGTGATTTGGGGGAGGAAAACGGCCCTGGAATGCTCCTCCAAGGCGCTGGGCCTGTGTCTTCCCCAATCCTTTTCAAAGTCGTTTTTCTAATTCATATAAGTTCTTTGAGCTTTTTTTAAAGGGCATGGGGGGGGGGCTATCAAATTTGCAGCGTCTTATAGACGTAAACTACTGTAGTTGCATTCTTTTTACATATTTTTCTAAATTTGCTAATATACCGGTGCATAATTTGGCAGCTAATTCCAGTTGTTGTTGTTGTTGTCATTACGACAAAATGAACTAAAAACAGCTGTTGGCTATACTAAGCTGATTTTGCATGATATCATTGCTGGGGTTTTATCTTTGCAGAATTTATCAAACGCAGCTATTATCGAAAAGCTTGAGCCGTCCAATTAAAACGCATCAATCTTTTGCTGTTTTTATGTACAATGCATCCCCCCATTTTTAAAGGCAATAAATGATGCAGATTTGACATAGACAGTAGCGTAGCCAGGGGGGGGGGGCGGGGGGGGCTCCAGCGTGAAGTATGCAAAATCGCATGTTTTTTGTGCTTTTGAGGCCGATTTTGTGTGAAAAATTGAAAATAGCCCCCCCCCCATGCGAAAAGAGCCCCCCCTGAAACGTTTGAACTTGGGAAAGTTTGGAAAAAAAATGGCCTTGAACTTTGGCGAAGACCTTTTTTTTTTTTTTTTTTTTTTTTTTTTTTTTTTTTGGAGATCACTTGATTTTGGGCGGAAAAAACGTTTGAATTTTCGATCTTTTCGAGACATTTCGTCTCAAATTTTGACAAACCGTCTGAAACTGATTTAAGGTCAATGAAAATTCGAGTCAAGGTCGTTTGCACACTTCTCACTCTTTCAAAATAGCCCCCCCCTTTTCCAAATCCTGGCTACGCGCCTGGACATAGAGCATGCTCTTGCCCAGTGGCGCACCAAGGGGGGAATTGGGGGTCGAGCCCCCCCTTTTGAAACTCAAAAAACAACATAATTTGCTTGATATAACGCAGTTTGTAACTCTTTGGCATATTTACTGTTAAGTAAACAATCATTTAAGATTTAGTTTTAGGGCCATAATTTGATCTTTGACAATATTTACCAAGCAATTGAGAATTTTGCTTTTGTTTCATCTACAATATTGCTGACAGAAATATTGCGAAACTACGTGTATATGATATATCCATAGATTTTGAATAATGGATATATTATACCCGATCATAAAGTTCTGAGAAAAGCAGAGCTTGACACTTAAAGGAACAGATGGCTATTTACTAAAAAAAGTCGCAAAAACCAAGACATTAAACATACATGTACCATTACGAAAACAAAGCAGAAAGGAAACAAAACTAAAAAACAAACCATGGTTATCCAAAGGAGTCCTTATATCAATCCTGCAAAAAAATTTATTGTACAAAAGAGCCCTTAAATTAAATGATAGTAATACATGGGCACAATACAAAGTCTAAAGAAATAAACTGACTCATATTAGGGAATATGCAAAACGACTTTACATTAAAAATTTAGTGAATGATAATAAGCATGACACCTCGTCGCTTTGGAAAATTATAAATAAAATTATTCACTTGAAAAATCACTTTTGCAAAAAAAAAGCAAACAAATCCGCTGTTTGAAAATAAAACCCGCAACAAAATTACATTCAAACGTCGAGTTTTTTAATCTGTAAACGTATTCAGAAATTTAAAAACAGATTTTAATAGCAGCGGAGCTATCATTTGCAAATAATTTTATCTATATTTCTGCATTAACTTTATGGTATTTTAAGTGATTTTTGCTGCATCATACATCATAATAACAACCCATTGTCTATTTCAATGTAATCAACATTTATACAAGCTTATACCAATAGCAATTTAGCTTTCCTTCATTCCATCGTAAATTCGTGAAGAGAGCTGGACGAAAACCTTTGATCTAAAACAGTTTTTTCAAGGTTACCCATTTCTCAGAGAGTGGAAATGATAGGTCTGACGCTATTAAAAGCTATTTTGAAATTCTGCCACACCAACAAATTTTTGAATTCAAAATCGCATTTACTGAAAAGATGTCGGACAAATATGCGATCTTTCAGTATTTAAACCTATTTTGGACTAGACCAGTAAATATGCAGGAGCTGATTGGACTGAGCAAAAACAAATCCTTTCCAACTTTTCCTAATCTAAGTAATTTAGCGGATTTTCTAATTGCTCTAAAAACGTTCAAAATGTCTTCCAAATGACGTTAAAATGGCTGTTTTTTTCAAAAAAAAAAGTTCAAGAATTTTCCAGTCGCTGGGGGCTTCACCCCCCGGCGCCCATACATGTCATCTAGCTCAAAATGTCAAAAACGTTTGAAATGTCATTTAAATGGCTTTTTTTTTCAAAAAAAAATTTGCTAGAATTGCCCAGCGGCAGGGGGCTTCGCCTCCAGGCCTTCATACAAGTTATTATGTTCAAAATGTCATCCAAATGGCGTTAAATTGGCTGTTTTTTTTTTCGAAAAAAAAATTGCTAGAATTGACCAGCAGCAGGGGCTTCACATTCTGGCCCCCGTAGTGGTAACTAGTTCTCTCGCACACAATCTTCACAACCAACAACTTTCGAAATCGTAAAAGGTTTTTATTAAACAAATGTTGTAACAAAATGCCACTATTACCGCGAAACCCTGTTTGACTATAATACCGTGCATTTTCATTAATGGTTGAATAAAATTTCTAAAATTGGGTCTGGTTGCTTTTTGAAAAATTGACCCCCCTTAAAAAATTTCTGGTTGCGCCCCTGCCTGTGTCAATACCATATGCGTAGCCAGGATTTTTGATTGGGGGGGCCCAAACCACAAATCACATGCAATGACGTCATCAGAAATTTTCAAAAAAGAACTTTTTGCAGGGCCAAGATATCGTAGAATGGAAGATCTGAAGTCGTGGTCTGTTGTCACTTAACCAGGATTTTGGTAAAGGGAGAGGGCGAAAACTAATAGTTAAAAAGCGAAAATGTCTAACTTAGGAGACGTGTTGAGAAAGCTAGTGTACTCAAGCGTATCACAGACGGGGGTCTGTCCCCAGCTGCCTGTGGCTATGGGGGTCTGGGGGTAAAGCCCCCAGCCGCTAAGCGATTTTTGTAAGTTTTTGGAAAAAAAAAGCTATTTTAATCCCATTGGATCACATTTCGCACGTGCTCACAGCCATTTGAAAGAACTGGATTTTTAACATTAAAAGTCAATCGAAAAATTTTGATTGATCAATCCTCCTTTTACTCGCAATTAAATTTCAAAACACGTTTAAAATCTTGCATTATGGTGTAAAATTTTAATTGTGAGTGCAATATTTTAGCAGTAAATAATAATCCACTCAAAGAATTTCCTTTCATGAAGTTAACCAGTTATAGGAGTACATGTACGGCCAGGGGACCTAAGACCCCTCAATTCAAATTCAATACTTTGTTCAGTGAGCATTTTCCTAGCAATTTTTTAAAAGTATTTTGTGCGTAAAAACTGGCGAGGTGGAGGTGAATCGTTATTGAAAAATGATCCAATCGATGGTTACGCTTACTAAACATGTTATTCGCGGGCCGGATTTACTTTGCGCGGTGACTCTGGCACTTAAAGGATTTTTGCAACATCTTCCTGCCAAATATAAGTGAAGACCAAAAAAGTCCTGCTATCTGAGGGCGGACCCCAGGCACTGTGCAATATAGCAAATCCGGCCCTAGTTATTGCATTACGTCCATAAAAAGTTTAGATGAGGGCCTGAGGTAGCAACTATTAGGACAAAAAATTTGACTTCACCCTGGTTATACGTTAAAATTGGTTGGAAAAAATTGAAATAAGGAGGTGCACCGGGCCCTCTAGTCGTCAATATTATTTATGGTTAATTACTGTTGTGCGCGTGTACTGTTGTACGCAAAGATGTTAAAAGAAAGTGAAAATGAAGAAACAAGACTTTTTTTGTCAAATTTGTGTCATTGGTGGCATTTCGATTGAGGGGGCACGAGCCCCCTGAGCCACCCCCCTGGCTTCGCCTATGATGTTGAGATAAGATCGCGCTTTTAAGTTCTTTGATAAAAAAAACAACATTTAAAGCAAAATTAAAATTTTTTTTTTCCAAAACGTGGAGGACTCGAGTCAAGTCACTTGACAGTTTTTTGAAACGTACAAGAATTGCATGACATTATTACGACGTGGACACGTGGTCGTCATTATTATTACTTTTGTACGCGTAAATCCTAAATTAAAGAAACTGCAATTCCGGACAGGGACAACGTAATTGGCTATGCTCTCATAATATTTATCATTGGTAGTATTTCAGATGGAGGGTTTGCTTTGCCGCCTGTGTTATAGCATTAAGTTCATAATAACGTTAAACGAAGGCCTGGGGTTGCAACTTCTAGGAAAGAACTCTTGAATTTCTCACAGGTTTTGCATATAAATTATTAAAAATTTGAATTCAGGGGCTCCTGGCCTGGGACCCTTATTTGCCAGTCAGGGGCTCCCTGGTGGTCAGTTAGAGGCCCCAGGGCCCCCTGGTTGTCAGTTAAGGGCCCCGGGCCCCCTGGTTGTCAGTTAGGGGCCCCCTTGTTGTCAGTTAGGGTTCCCGGGGCCCCTGTTGGTCATTTAAGGGCCCCCTGGTTGTTAGTTAAGGGCCCCCGAGTTGTTAGTTAGGGGCCCCAGAGCCCACTGGTTGTCTGTGAGGAGCCCCTGGTTATTAATTAGGGGCTCTGGGGCCCCCCTGGTTGTCAGGGGCCCCGTAACCCCTGATTATTAGTTAGGGGCTCTGGGTCCCCCTGGTTGTTAGTAAGGGGCTCTGGGGCCCCCTGGATGTCAGTTAGAGGCCTCGGGGCCCCCTGGTTGTCAGTTAGGGGCCCCAGGGCCCCTGGTGTTAGTTAGGTGCCTCCTGGTCGTTATTTTAGGGCCCTGGGGCCCTCTGGTCGTCAGTTAGGGGCCCCAGGGCCCCTGGTGTTAATTAGGGGCTTCCTGGTTGTTATTTTGGGGCCCTAGGGCCCTCTGGTCGTTGGTTAGGGGACCTGGGCCTCCCTGGTTGTCAATTAGTGGTCCTGGGGCCCCCTGGTTATCAGTTAGGGGCCCTGGGGCCCCCTAGTTGTTGGTTAGGGCCCCATATTCGTTAGTTTGGGGCCCCCTGATTGTTAGTTAGGGGCCCCGGGCTCCCTCATCGTCATTAATGTTATTGTTAATTACAGTTATGTGCGTAATTGCTGAAAAAAAGCTGCAACTAAACAGCGCTAGCCTATACGTTGTCGTAATTTTTATCATTGGAGGTATTTTAATTGGGGGGAGCCCGGGTTCCCTGGCCCCCCCCCCCCCTGGCTACGCCTATGGTAATACATGCAATTTAAATAATTTCTTGTTACGCAGCGTTCATGTTTCGCTGTAAGTACATTTGCATGTGATAATGTAAATTATTTGAATGATGAACAGACATTGTTTCAAATGTCTCTAAAAACGTACAAATTTTTTATTTAATGGCGCCGAAAAATGCTATTTTTTTTAATCAAAAAAATTGTTCAGTGACATGAAATTTCGTTTCCAGACTCCCATTAAGAGCCTCTTAACAAAATGGAGGTACCATTTGGAGGTTATTCTAATTAAATGGTTCAATCAGGCGCGCAACCAGGATTTTGCTGCGGGTGGGCGAGCTTTGAACCTAAAACCAAATTTGTCGGCATCTCACAGATGGTATGTTTTTTAAGTTTTTTTAAACTGCCATTTTAACGCCATCCAATGACATTTTGCTTAATTGTAGAGCCATAAGAGCTAAATGCAGAGATTTGGAAGCCCCTTTGATAAAATTTACTCAATTAGCCCCTTCAAAACCCTCACTTTTTACTTAAGGTCAAATTAAAACGTCGAAAACGTTTGAAATGTTTGGGTTAAATTTTCTAGGTGCTGACCTAGCTGTAAGGGGTAGCTTCAGGCTATTCGCCCAATGGTTTACGCCACTGGTCTCAATGTCCAATTGTTGGATGCATAATTTCTGATGGCTATTTATAGAGGGCGTTGGGTTAAACCCCCAGATATTAACAAGCCTTTATCAGGGTGATTCCTTTGATCCGCAACGTTCCCGCATCAAATGGATGCAAAGTTAACAAGTTTGTATGCTTAAGAACTTTTGTGTGAAGTTTACCTGACCAGCATGTTTTAATTGTGGTAACTGAATAAACTGGCAGTTTTCTATGGAGTATTATACCGTTAACCTGCGACATTAGACCACAAAAAAGCTGAAAATGACCAGAGCTGGAGTCTTGGCCGAAATCTTCGAGACCGAGACGAGACATTGACGTTGCGAGACCGAGACTTTGAGCAAAAACTCGAGACGAGACCGAGACTTGAACGTGCCGAGACACGAGACTTTTGAAACCAAACGTTTGCAATATTTTGCAAATATTTTTAACACTAAATTTTGGACATTCGGTGAACTTCCCACACATTGCAATATTGATTTCTAGGCATTTCGCTTTTATATAAGAAACAAACTAATTAAAAAAGTTATACTACTTAAAAGGTATATGTTTGGTTTTAATTAGAAAGCTTTTTGGCTTCGCTTATAGATTTAAAGATTTAATATTATCATGATCATCGAAAAATTTTGTTAACCAGATGTGCAAGTTACAAAATGGAAGTAAGAATGTTTAAGTAGAACTTAGAATAATATTTCAGTTCTAACTGTTCCGCTGTAATATTCACAAGACAAATGTTGTCACATTAATTGTTATAACCCGCACCTTTATCGCCCCAAGGTGTGATACTATAGGCAGTACTTAAATTGTAGGGGGGACCCGGGGGGACGTGCCCTCCCATTGAGATTTAGCGTCCCTCCATCGAGATTTGAGCGCTGGATGATCAGACAAAAAAGAGCCAGCTAGCACGAATAAATCTTTCAAATTCCGGCCGAGTATAGTCCCAAATTGCGGAGAAGCCTTTTTTTTTTTTTTGGTTTTTACCTAATTTTGGGAAAAAACACTTCAATTTTCGGAGAAGACCTTTTTTCTTTTTTGGTCTTCATTCAATTTCGGCGACGGAATTACATAATTTCCACTAAAGTACTTTCGCATGCCAAATGCGTTTGGTCAAGGCTGCAAAAGCGTCCCCCAAGCAAAATTTTATAGTTTAAGTACTGACTAAAGGTGTACCATTAATTTGGTCTTTTTGCGCAAACGTTGTTTTGATGGTTCTTTCAGAGAATTGTGATTTTTGTGTAGAAAAGCTTAATTCTTGAAGAGCGCGTGGTTACTTCCTATCATTTCTCCAAGTTCAATTTAAATTTGTTGATTTGAAAGTTCCGATTTGATTTGTTTGTGATGAAAAGGATTTTGATAGCAACTACAGTCATAAACAAAAGTTTAAGACCACCTCCCAATAATGCCGATTTTCAGTAATTGGCATGTTATTGCATCAGCCAAATTCCATTGTTGCGTCATACATTTTTTCTCTTCATTGTTTTGCATTTAGCGCCAATTTCTACTTCTGTTCACATTTCTTGGTTGATTTTCTTGCTATTAACCGATTTTTTGAGGTGCTTCAAATGGGTAAAAAAGAGTCATTAAGCGAGGTTCAGAGGGCCCAGATAGTTGCCCTACATGGGCAAAACCTATTTGAACGGCTAATATCTGCTCAGATGGGTTGTAGTAAGACTGCAGTGCATCAAGCAATTGCTAAGTATCAAGAAGATGGCTCCTATACCGACAGGAAAAGGAGTGGAAGACCGCGAGTCAGCACTGCACGAGAAGACAATTTGATGAGGAGAATAGTTATGAGGTCGCCCACGAGTTCAATGAAGAAAATCAAGGCTGAATTGTTGCGCAGGGGTCGTAAAGTCAGTCACATGACCGTTTCCCAGCGTTTATCCAAAGAATTTAATTTAAAATCATACAAACCGGCAAAAAAAACAAGGCTTACTCCTGCTATGAAAGCTAAGCGTCTACAGTTTGCTACTAACCATCAACGTTGGACTGCCCAGGAATGGCAAAATGTGCTTTTTTCCGACGAATAGACCTTCCAACAGTTTGCGGTTCGAAAAAGTTACGTCCGTAGACCACCTGGAAAACGTTTTGATGACAGATATACCATATCATCAATGAAACATCCTCCAAGTCAAATGGTTTGGGGGGCTATGTGCAGAAATGGTGTCGCTGCTCTCAGCTTTCTGCCTCCAGGAACCACTATGAATGGGCCAAAATATGTCCAAATGCTCTCAGAAAAGCTAAAACTTCACATACAAGTTCACAATTGTAAGATATTTATGCAGGATGGCGCCCCTTGCCACCGTTCCAAAGTTGCAAAGAACTTTTTGAATGACAGCAATATTCAACTTCTCGAGTGGCCAGGAAACAGCCCGGACCTTAATCCCATTGAGAATTTGTGGACCCTCATGAAAAATAAGGTATCAGAAAAGCAACCAACAAGTGGTGCAGAGTTGGTGAAAGTAATTAAGGAAGTCTGGGTAAAAGAAATTTTGAAGGAGTATTGCCAAAGTTTGATTGATAGTATGCCGAGGAGAATAGAAGCTGTGATAAAAAACAAAGGAGGACATACTAAATATTGAGAATCCGAACATTTTTTATGTAAATATTTGTTTAGAATGTGTCATACTATGTCCCATGTGTTTATGATTGATTATGTACAAAATAAAACAATATCCTAAACGTAAATAAAATGCTATACTATCTTGTGCTTAAAAATTTGCAAAAATTTTAAGTGGTCTTAAACTTTTGTTCATGACTGTATAGCAAAATTCAAACGTCAAACCGTATTAAAGGTCTTCTTGTTTAGAATGCGAAATATTTCGTGTTACTTCGTGTGTAGAATGCGAATGCATTCGGCGCAGCCTATCTCACTGCTTAATTCCTTTTTCACAAAGTCATAGAGATAACTTCGGTATTCTTCCGGACACAGAATAAGCCAAAGAGTAAAACCGGTACAAGAAAAGCAGCAGCCGTCTTATCGAAACGCAGAAAACTTGCAGTTGTACCACTAGCATAAGAATAAAAAATACGAAATTTATTGATAACATTTGTCTAAACCAGTGGTAGCGAAATGTTTTATATCTTAGACACTCTCTACCCCTAATCCATATTATTGTGAATCAAAATACCCTGTTTTATGGTTTTACAATACATTAACTCTGTAAAAAATATCTTTTTTTTTCAATATATTCAATCCCCTTGGGCTATTAAGGTATAACTTTAAGAACCCTTGGTTTAAACAGAAAGGGATTTGTTCCAAAACGAAAATTAAACCCAAAACTAACTAGAATACCGTATGTCAACTAACAAAGTAATTCAAATTTTTGAAATGCATATCGCTTATGCCCTTTTCAAATTACATACCGGCACAGTAGGATCTTCTACTTTGATGAAGATTCAGGTGATTGAGTAGCAGAGACGAAAAACGAATGAATGTTTCTTTGATTTTCGTTTCCTGCCGAGCGAGAAGATTCAAAATATTCCTTGTAGTTTGCAGGGTGGACAAGTTTTAAGTGGTGAGTAAATGACGAAGTCATGCCCAGTCTTTCTGTTATTTTTTTTTCGACAAAACTTACACGTTGCCACATGTTTATTGTTGTCTGCTTTTCTATCAAAAAATTGTTTATGATCACGAAAACTGTACTTAATTACAGCAGATTCAGCAGACATGCCGATTAAATAGCAAACTATTAACTACGTAAGTTATAATTAATAGGAGTAAGCAAAACTATAGTCGATGGGTGGTTGTATATCTGATTAGAAAAATTTAGATAAGTAAGTAGTTGGGTTTTATCATTGGTAGTGATTATTTCACCAAAAATTTTCAATTTAAAGAGAATAAAACGAAAATGAGAACTATTCATCCGCGCTTTTTTCATTTGCTTTTTTAGAGGTTAAGATTAGGGTTTAGGTTAGGGTTTGGGTTAGGGTTCGATTTGGGAATAGTTTTGGAGAAAGCATTTGACTGAGTTTGGGTTAGATTTGAGTCATAATTAATAAAAAACTAGATAAAAATTTCCTGTGAATCAAAGCCTTCCTTTATCATTTTAGATTGTAAAAATAATTAAAACTAACCACAGTAGACTTTGGTAACCAATCGATCTTTCGCAGTTTCCTACCAGCGCATACTCGTAACGTTTGGTGAAAAACTTGGCTTTTCTTTCTCGAGAGACCGTACCCTCAGTCAAGTGGTACAAAACGATTGTCAAATATTTTCTCCGCCAGAAGCAGTTGACTACATTACATATCGAACGCCTGCGCTGCCAAAAAATGCTCCTCCAACTGGAAAACACGCTACAATTCTCACTAACTAATTTATGAACTTCCTCTACTGGGATGACAACTAGCAAAACGGATTCTCCCGTCAACAACAACTTTACGCTAACTAGAATAAAGAACGAAACCTCCACTTTCGTTTACTAAAATGATAAATTATATGCAATCGGTTGAAAACCATATTTATACCAGCAAGCGCACATTTTTCTTTTAAGTAAATAGAACGATCTAGACATAAATTTTTTATATCACTCCAATTGTGTCGTCACAGAAGTAAGCATACCGCGTTGCGCAGTTCACTCATATGGTCTATGATTTAATACATTATAGAAAAAAGCTAGGTCCATAAAATTAGCACAAAACGCAAGCGAATTCCGTTTGCTTTGACTCTTGACAAACGCATAACGCTACGGTACGGTATGTAGAGCTGTTTTTTTTTCAGTTAAAAACTTAAAATTATAGTGGGTTTTTACGCTTGGATTGGAAATATGGCCGAGACATGCACGTTTTCGGAGACTTCGAGGTACCGAGACGTTGAAAAATAGGGTCTCGAGACCGAGACATGTCTCGAGACTCTACAGCTCTGAAAATGACCCCGTTGCGGAAACTTACAGCTCTTCCCCAATCCCCAGGACCTTAGCTGAAAATCGGCTGCATTTAAACTTGCTGTACCTGAATGCGTGGCATTCCCGGTATTAACAAATTATTTACAGTAATTTGAAATAGACCGTCTGGTTATGATTTCTTTTGTTCATTGCTTTAAAATCTTAATTAATACAAGAAGTGACCAAATTAAGGCATGCAGTCTTTTGCTCTTGAACAAAAATTTTATGCCACTTTTTTGTTAAGTTCTTCCAGGAAAAGTGCGCCGGAGTTTTTTATTGTTTCGTTCTCCCCAATTGTTTCGGGCTGCCGCCGACCCCGTTCACACTTTCGCTAACTTCCAAAAAATTACAAACACAATCCCCCTCAAAAAAAAACAAACACAAAAACAGCGAAATGTTTCTATACCGCATGTGTGTATTTGATCATCTTGATCAGTTTTCGACTAGTAAGAGCTAAGATCAAGTGAACCACCCTTTCAATGTACTGTATTTACTTGCGGAAATAGCCAAAGTGATCTTGCGATATTTGATACCACGTGCCCGCTTTCTACCACACAGCACGGTGGAGACTTCGCCCTGTTTTCTTCATTGTTGAACATCAAGAAGGAAGGCTACTGTGAACACCAATTTTTTATATTATTGGTTGACCCGACCATGAATCGAAGCCGTGTTTACCGCTACAGTTGCAGACGTTCTACCCACTAATCGCTGATCGGTGCTGCCTAAATTGTGCTACGATCCTCAATGGTTTTATATTGGTTTGGTTTTAAGCTACTTGATTATTTGGGGTGCTGTAGAATTTCTGTCAAATTACTTTCACAGTTCGAGTTCATTTAAGTCAACGTAGAATGCATTTAGCTGTAACTTGGCTTAAGTTCAGTAGAATTTACGTTTGTTTGTTTATAATTAACTTTCCGCAACCTACTGCGTTATGTGGTTTAGCTGCCTACGCGGTACGTTACTTTAAATGATGTGTATTTCTACATCATAATCGTGAACAATTGTGAGAAATTTTATGTGAATGCTGCAAACAAAGACTTGCAATATTACCATTACAGTTTCATGACAATTATTTAAGTTATTGCAATAATTATTATAACAGCACAATAGTATAATTAAATGTCATAATTGGAATGGTTCCAGAAATCAAAAAAAAGCTAATAAAACAATTTGAATGTGCAGGCATAACTTGAATATTGAAAGGTCAAAACATTCAAAATTTACGCTTGCACTGTGTAGACAAATACGTAGACCTATAAAACTACGCTTATTAAATATTGGCGTAAGTTGTGGCTCGTTCCAGACATCTTCACTTGAATGCTTCAAGTGTGCCTGTAGCAAACGTATTGTTGTCATGGAGTATTCACTCTCGTGCTACAGTTGCACACTACTTATAAGTACTCCTGCAATACTGCATAACTCTAAAGTATTCGTACAAACGACATGTTGCTTTTATCAGAAGTTGACTTGCTTCAAAGATGTTTCTACACCTCACTGAATTACTACTGAATGAATATTGCTCCATCGCTTCACGTAGTTTGTCGCAAAACTTCTGTACAATTAGTGCTGCCGTCAGAGGCGCCCGCAGAAATTTTTTTAGGGGGGGAAGCAAGCGACGTATCCATTATCTACTGGATCAAATAAAACCTTACAACTGCAACCAGGATTTTGCTAAGGGATTTAAACCTAAAGTTAACATGACCTTGTTTAAAAAATGCTGCAGTTTGGGCGTCATAATGAGCAAAATGTTGTAATTCAAGTGTATTATGGACGGGGATCTGGGGGCAAAGCCCCCTGACGCTGGGCAATTTTCGCAATTTCTGGAAAAAAATAACCACTTTAACGTCAAATCACGTTCAAACGTTCGTGGTTAAAAATTCGCAATGGGGGGGCTGTTTTGGGAGTCTACTGGCGGAGCCGCCAAAAGCCATTGGAGGTCTGGGAGCTAAGCCCCCAGCCGCAGGAGGCTGGGCGTCTAGGGCCAAAGCCTACATCCGCCGGAGGTCTATGGGCGGAGCTCCCAACGCTCGAAAAATTTGCTTTTTTTTTTGCAAAAATAACTTAATTTTTGGACAAATTTGGTAAAAAAGAATGCTTTTAAAACGTGGCATAGAAATTAGCAGTGCAAACATGATCAAACTAGTCGCATAAATAGACTATACGGGAGGTGTCTAAGATAAAATTTTAGTTTTCTTTGCATGCTGGTAAATCATAAAGTCCTATAGCTTTTAAAACTCACACGAAGTAATCTATTTCGTCTATATTTTATAGAGCAAAATAATTAAGAGATGGGAGCGGGGGGCCAATGGAAAGATATTTGAGAGAGTTAATTGGTAATATAACTAATCCCAGAACTTAAATTGTCGGGGGGACGCGTCCCCCCATCAAGAGTTAGCGTCCCCCCATCGAGATTTAGGAGTCCTCCATCGAGATTTGAGCGCTGGATGATCAGACGAAAAAGACCTACGAATTCCGGCCGAATATAGTTCCAAATTTCGGGGTAAAAGTGGTTTCGAAGGAGAAACGCTTCAACTGCCGGCGAAGACCTTTTTTTTGGTCTTCACCTTATTCTGGCGAAAAAACCACGTCAAGTTTTGGCGAGAACCTTTTTTTTTGGTCTTCGCCTAATTTTGGCGAAAAAACACTTCAATTTTTTGTCTTCATTAAATTTTGGCGACGAAATCACGTAATCTTCACTAAAGTTCTTTCGCATTCCAAATGCGTTTGGTCAAGGCTGCAAAAGCGTCCCCCCAAGCAAAATTTTACCTCTTATGTACTAACTAATCATAAACAGCTCCCCTCTCCTTACTCCTGAGTTTATAATATATATGTTGATAAAACACATGTTTAGCGATTTTACACTAGCGATCAACTCTGATTGCTTGTTTTTGGACATTTTTCAAAGTGTTTTTAGATTTGTGAGTTTTATTTTTGACAAATTGGCCCTCCTGAATAATGTTTCAAAAAATGCTATAAATCACTTTTTAGTCCAATCCAGTGATTAAAACAGTTTCAGGAGAGCTAAAAACGTGGTGTTTTCCTTAATCTTCATTTTGGTCGACAGGCCAATTGGGGGGGAGGGCTATAGCCCTCCAACCCGACTACGTTACTGTATGTGAGATAAGTTTTCCAAGTGATTTGGAAAAGGGAAGGCTAAACTCCCTTAGCCTCCTTAGTTGTGCCACTGATTGCAACCTGAATTTTCTTTAGGGGTAGGGCTTGATAAACCTAAAGATTGAATTTTTTTGCACAACGCCTCAATTAGGCAGTGCTGGGCATCGCAAATTTACTCTCTATTCCGCAAACGCAAATCCCACAAAACAACCACGGGTGGTCCGCAAATCCGCAAGTTTGCGGTAGCTTTGCGATAATTTTTTGCACTTCTGCAACCGCAAATGACTTTTACTTCCTCGAACTTGAACCGCAAACTTTGCTGTTTTTTTCTCCTGATTTGATAAATAGAGAAGACCTATCGCAGTAACAATGCTTCTTATTTCCTTTGTAGACTATAGACCAGCAATAAACACCAATAAGTTTTCTTGATTTTTTTAATATTCTGTTTTTGTGAATTATAATGTACATATCAGCCGCATGGCCCAATGGAAATGCCATCCGGTTTATTGTTTAAACAAAACTGCGACCGGAGTCGGATTACGGCTGCGACTCTGGTATCTCAAGTGAAGATTGAAAGAATGCGACCTCGGCTGCCAGTCACTTTTGTCGTTTGTTTTAACTTTTAATTACGGTATGTTCGTTGAGTTTAAAATTCTCAGTTGGTTTACATCCTTGTACTTGTCATATACTCGTAGGATAAAGAGAAATGCACTAATCTTTATTTAATCGCGGGACGTAAGAACTCGAGTCGCACGAAATTGTATTTTTGCGTTCTTAAAAATGATACTTTACAGGCTTTTAGACAGTGATGGAGTCGAGTATTTAACTTCCGAGTACGAGTACGATTACCGCAAAAAACTTCAAGTACAAGTACTGATATTGAAAAATGTACTGGAGCACGAGTACTTTTACAAGTTTAGCAAAAGAAGTTTTTAAAGTAGTAACAGCTCAAAATTTGTCGCAAAAACATAAACGAATACGTTTTTTTCTGTGAGTGGGATGTTAAGAAGGCGCTCAACTGCAGGCGACAATTTTCTGACAAGTTACACACAAAATTACTGTTATATTTTAAATAAATTAGGTACCTTGACGTTGAAAGCAAGTGCACGTTTTTTTGCGCGTCGGAAAATACCTTGGCTTGCAGAAGCTCCAAATTGCTCATTGTTGCAAGAAGTTTTGTTGCAGCCGCAGAAAAATGTTTAACTCTAAAACTGAGCAAAGACTAACTTGAAATTTTTGGTAAAATTCAAGCTTTGATGGAAGGCTACGGTAAAGAATGCATGTCAAAAACTTGCGTTTTTGAATGGCACAAAAGATTTCGTGAAGGCCGGACTGATGTTGAAGATAAATGAACGTTTACGACTCCCAACCATGTCAAAAACTACGAACAATATCCGAGAAATTGAAAAAATTGTCCGAGAAGATCGTCGGCTTAGTATTCGACTGATAGCAGAGAGGATGTCCATTGACAAAGAAACAGTTTGGCAAGTACTGACTGCATGACAATCTGCATATGACAAAGCTCTGGGCACAAGTTGCTTCAAAGCTTTTAACAATCAAAAAGTAAAACGCCAAGAGGTTTTCGCTGACATTTTAAAACAAACTGAAGAAAACCCTAAATTTTTAGACAATGTGATTACTGTACCTGCGATGAGAGATGAATTTTCCAGTATGACCCAGAAACAAAGAGGCAGTCCATGCATTGCAAAACTGCAAACTCATGACGAATTATGAAAGCAAAATAAAGCCGAATCAAAATTCAAGGCAATGTTGATTTTTTCTTTGTTGAGGTGTTGTTGTGTTTTTTTTTTATGAAAATCCGAATGAAACATAGTGTTGATGCTAAGGGAGAATACATTAAAGGGAAAACAACATAAAATGAAAACCAACACACAAACTGAAATAAAATGACATAAAATGACCTTTTTTTCTTCAATAGAATTGCTTTATATCACCAGTCTTGTAATTTAATAGCGACACCTCGTATACCGCATGCTTCTTTCAATCACAAATAATCTTTCAAAGTCCTCTACTTTAAACATGATTACACACAATAATAATTTTTTGAGAGCTTTTGCGATTTGATGTTATATTCAATTATCATTTAATCATAGGTGGGCAAGTTAATGCAAAATGTTAGCTTTGTTAACCACTATAAGTCTGCTAACAAACTTCACACCTCCGTCAACGTTAATGCGTTATTTTCAGCTTTAATTAACGGAAGTTAATACAGTACGTTAATTCGTTAATATTTTGCGTGTAAAACACATTCCTTTATATTCACTCGCTTTTAGAGCACGTATTGACGTTGTTGAGCTGATTGTAATGAACAATTTTTTGCTATGGTGGTCTTTTTGTGTGTTTGGAAGTTACGTTTTACAGTCCAATCTAATATCCCGACAAAAATAAGTTCAAATGCACTAATGATTGGAAAATTTTTGGAAATTGCAAACAGCAATAATTAATGGACCTATGAGGCTGCAGCTTATTATTTGCCACAAAAAAGAGCTCCTTTCTTCGCTTCCTTCTATAAAGCTCGTGCTAATACGCAGCAAGTGTTACCAGTGCAAACTGGTTTGTACCATTATGATAAATGAATGGTGCGAAATATTAACGATAAAAACTTTAACGGAAGTTAACAGAACTTAACGGAAGTTAATTTAGTCCGTAAACATAAAAAAAACTTTTTACGGATTAACGATTTAATGAAAAAGTTAGCTTCGTAATTAACGCAATTTACCGACTTGTGCACACCTATGCATTTAATTAAAGACTATCTAAAACTTGTAACACTAAACAGCAAATGACGTAGTAGTAAATGTTCTCGAAATAATGCTGCATGTCAACGGAGGTGACTAAGTAAAGTGAGCATAAAATAATGCCGCAATTTAATATCAGCTACTAGCTACTACCGTAATTTATAGCGGTATTTTTATTGGGCATATTTATTTGTTTACTGTCTTATTATTTAATTTCAGATCAAACGTTCATTTTTATAAAATAATCCTAATTAGTGCTTAGTCACATTAATATTGCAAGCGCATTTTAAATACGTTATCAAAAGACTTGCCTCGATATTTTATCGATTTCTTGAAAAAAAAAGTAAAATTTTGCCAACAGTTGCAACTCAGCTACAGAAAACTATGCAACTAAGCTATCTCTATCTGACCTAAATTTAACACTGAAAATACTACCTCCAAATCTAACTCTATGCATTTTGGGATACCCCTACCAGTACAACAGTAAAACTATTATTTGAGATTGAGAGATTACAGTTATACATCTACTGTAAAAAATATTCTATCAACATCTGAGCTGAAACCGTAAAATGTCAACCCAACTGATGCAGTCTTTGTAACACGCGTGGCTCGATTTCTGTGGTATGTAACTTACTAACTTTAATTGCAAAATAAATTAAAATTTGCTCCAACTTTCACATGTTTTCTGTAGCAGAAAGGCGTTTGTTGTCAAACAATACTATGTGCTGTCGACCCAATCACTTTACCACATTCCAACGCTTGATTTCGCTGGTTCTCACCATTAAACAGCTGTTTGTTCAGCTGCGGTCTGCGCGGATTCAAGTAAAAGCAACGCAATAATTTAGCGGTTTTTTTTTTTTGTTGCAGTTTGCTATCAAAAATTCATTTTGTTTATTACTTTTAGCAAAGGCCAGATGTACTCGTGTACTCGACGCTTATTTTGACCGAGTACCGAGTACATTGACATTCGAGTACGAGTACCAACCGAGTGCCTGGGGTTCCTAGTACGAGTACTCAAAAAATGGTACTCGAGTTGTACTCGAGTACGAGTAAGCGGTTCATTGTCATTAACCCTTCTTGTTTCTTTATCATGCATGACAATTTGCAGATCGCAATTAAAACAACTTGGATCATACGTGATAATTGCACCCAAACCTTTTTTTTGCTTTGTTTTGGTATTGTGTTGGTGCAAAATTTTTTGAAATTGTTTTGAAAGGTATTCATATTGGCAAACTTTTGCTTAGACGAAAATGTGCTAGGTGTAAGAAGAACAAGCCAAAAGTTCGGCTTTTCTGGATATTTTATTTCAGTTGCAATACAGTCCTGATTAATGGTTACACGAAATTTTAATACTTGAACTTCTATTCAAGGTTTAAATAACAGCGGTGCTTTTTGAAATTGTAGACAATATAATTTACGGTGCAGATATTAATTTTGATTAGAACCTCGCTCTTATTTTAATTTTATGTTTCTGTTTGGTGCTGAGCAGCCAGCACCTAAGGGTAAAAGCAAAATAGAAAACTTGGGTTTAAGTCTTGGTTATCGGTATGTAACGCAGGTTCAATCCAATCAATGGTCACTGTTAAATTACAATAGAAATTTGTTTCGGCAGTGGCCAGCTTGCTGATGGTGCCAAAAATCTACAAAATCGATATACGGTAGTAATTTACTCGCCAAAAAGTTTGTCAATACGACTAACTTAGCTCGTGAATTTTGGAAAAACTTTGGAGCAATGCCGCCAACTGTTCTGAAATTTATGCCATTTCTTGAGGAAAAAAAGGCCAAGTATTTTGACGCATCATTTTCATAATGCACAAACTTTGAAAAATTAAAAATGCAGAATTGTATTACATATACATTATCGAATATCACAAGATTATCCAGGATACAAAATTTTTTTTCAAAACTGCAAAACGGGTGGTAATACTAACTTTCAAAAATCGTTGGAAATTTCTTGAGCGGCAACGCATGTAATCTAACTCTTAAGTATCTAAAGTATGCATTCCAGAGCATAATGTTCGGAACATCGAAATATCTTTAATACAAAACACAAAGCCAAAATAACTGGAAACATATCTTGACGTTTCGTGAAACTACTTCTCACATTGTCAAAAGCAATGAATGGCGAAAAACACAAAACACAAGCATATAAAGCATCAAAAAGAAGCAGCAGCAGGGGAGAGAATTATTCATATTACTCATGTGTTAAACAAATACAGCGGTATAGAGGTCCTGTCAACATTTAAGTTGGGATTGTGTTTTTGAATTAGTAATGTTTCGGTGATCAATAATTTTCGCCAGTGATTGGTTTGGGCCATTATTTCTGTTTTGTCAAAATAATGGCCCAAACCAATCACTGGCGAAAATTATTGATCACCGAAACATTACTAATTCAAAAACACAATCCCAACTTAAATGTTGACAGGACCTCTATACCGCTGTATTTGTTTAACACATGAGTAATATGAATAATTCTCTCCCCTGCTGCTGCTTCTTTTTGATGCTTTATATGCTTGTGTTTTGTGTTTTTCGCCATTCATTGCTTTTGACAATGTGAGAAGTAGTTTCACGAAACGTCAAGATATGTTTCCAGTTATTTTGGCTTTGTGTTTTGTATTAAAGATATGCATTCCAAGAACACGATTAACGAAAATAAAAAGATGCAATTAAGATTGAAAATGTTGGTATGCCTGCAGCTGATTTATTTACTAGTCGTCTCATGCAACCCCTTTTCACTTCAAATCGCGTAACCTTCCCTTCAAGAAAACAAGCCGTGGGAAGTTTCTTGACGTTGAGCTGTAGCTCGTTTCACTGCGAGAATAGCAGCACTCATGATAAATAATCGTTCCACAGCAACGGAATTATGCAAGGGGGTGTTGTAATGTCTTTATAATACAAACACCCAAATTTTTCGATACATTAAACCGTAAAAATTATTTTTTTGCCAAGGGCAAAGAAACGATACCAACGATGTTGTTGCTTTGCGGATTTTTGGTAGATTTAAATTTTTTCACCGCAAATCCGCAAAGGTTTGTGGTAAGAAATCGGTTCGCAAATCCACAACTCAGAATCTTGGGTCCGCAATATGCGGACTTGCGGACCGATTAGCGGAAGTGTCCAGCACTGCAATTACGCAGCGTGCCGAGCAAAAAGGTGCAACTAAAGGGTGTTACAGGCGGGGCATAGTCACAAAAATATTTATAGACGGGGCATATAGACATATAGACGGGCATATAGACGGGGCATAGTCACAAAAAATAATATAGAATTTTTTTTTTTTTTTCGGTTTCAGGCGCAATTTAATTAATCAATATATAGAATTGCGCCTGAAACCGAAAAAAAAAAAAAAATTGAAAGCGCAGCGCAATTAAAGCGCAACAAATTTTAAAGACTTTAGTCCGCCACGTAACTTCCACAATGTTTCAAAATAAAAAATTTAAGTGAACTTCTGCAATTGCGGAATTTGCGCTTTGAGATTCTAATCATCTGCACCCTACCATAACCATCAAACCCTTCAAGGGGACTTTGTCAGGAGATTATGAGGGGCCGATAAAAGCAAAGAAAAAAAACGAGTGGGAGACCGTGAGAAAGAGAAATGACTTGTAGTGACAGAATATCATTTGGTTGTTACACCAGACGCGTTCCAGTCTAGTCTAGAGGTGGATTTCTGCTGTGAAACTGAAAGCGATTGGTCCTATGGTCCAGAAGACAAGGTAAGGGAGTCATATGTATTGCATGTAGAGTATAATTGCGGCGTACGCTCCAGCACCATCCGGTCTAAAAGTGGAAGAGACAAATTCGTCAGTCTAATACATGAACTTCTGGAGGAAGAAAGGACAAACGCCTACTGGGAGATGCAAGGCGGAATTCTCTGGGGCCATTGCAGTAAGGTATAAAGGACGATATTATGAACTTGATTGGCTTTCAGGATGGAAGTGGTTCCGCTGATATGCAAAATGTTTTTGGGATGGTTACTTATTAACCGGCTGATCACCAATTCTGAGACAAACGCTTTGAGAATAAAATGATGATTCTGGAAGACGCAGAACACGTTTAAAGCATGCTAGTGCTTGGTTATTTTCAAAAGGAAGATGGCTTTTAAGAAGAAGCAATAAGGTGGGGTGGTGGAGAGGTATCCAGCTATGACCCTGTGCAACTCAGGGGAGAATTTCTAGTTGTTTAAAAGCGTTTTGCATAGGAAGGGGATCTAGCATCCGGGAGAAACATTCTGTTTAAAGCGCAGATATTACAAAAGCTTGTAGAGGAGGTAAAGGATTCTTTGAATTGACCCCGAAAAGCGATAGCAATGGACTGCAAGGCTTTATGTCTTGGGTAGAACTGGGAGCACAGGGATTGGTCATGAGACCCAGAAAAAGAAGTTCATCCAAACGTGCTAAAGTACCGCCGTAGGTAGCTAGTTAAGCGTAACTTAAACTTTAAAAAAGTAACGCACATATATTTTACAAAAATTTTGTAAACATCAAACTTGGCTATCAAGCGTAGAACAGCGTTCTCTGTCTATACCAGGTGTCGGCAACTTTGCGTAATAAGTGATCCAAAAACCAAATCAGTAAGGTCTCGATGGGTCGTAACATATTTTTACTAACAACTTGATCCTTCATAAGTGTGATTTTAGATAATATGAAGACAATTTGACGAATTTTAACTAAGTGCAGATTCAACAGAAACTCTGTTGCTTTGGATAAACAAGTCGTTCGCACAAAATGATGAAAATATGTTTGTTTCAAGAGCAACAAGGACTTTGCTGAGGGGGAAGGGGCTTGAACAAAAATTAATTTTTTTTGTCAAAAAAATGTCGTTTTTGAGCAGGGTGCAGAGCAAACTCGTGCAACGTAAGGGCATCACAGAAAAAAGTCTGGTGACAGAGCTCCCAGTCACCGGAAACCATTGGGGTTTCGGGAGTCAAACCTCCAACTGCTGGACGATTTTTGAAATTTTTTCAAAAAATTGCCAATTTAACGTCATTCAGATCAAATTTTGCTCATTTTTAGAGCCATTTAAATAAACTATTCATTGCATGGCTTTTTAAGCCAGTTGCAGAATTAAACTACTCAGCCCCTTCGACCACTCGTTTACTTACAGGTCAGGTCCAAAACACATTTTGAACGTTTGCGTTTTTGGGTTAAATTTTTAAAATATGTTAGTTTAGAGATTGAAGCTCCATAACTCCCCCCTCCCGCCTGGTTGCGCCACTAGTAGTAGGTCTATTTTCGTTTCAAAGTATTTGAAGTTGTTTGAAAATCAATAAAGCTTCAGCATTAGCTGTAATTCTGGTCTCTCGAAGCATATCATTCGGCTACCAAATCTCTTTTCCTACACCACATGAAAGCTGGGGCAAAGTTTTCCTAAACAATTTTAGAATTTTTTAGAACACTGAATAATTTTTGACCCTATTGTATACACTCCTATTACGTCATTTTTCCAAAATATGACTATGATATCATTACGGTGACGTCATCAACTCAAAATTGGATTTTTCTAAAAAATTGGTGAACAACAACCCACATGCCGAATTTGGTGTTTACGCACTTTCCGGTTTAGAAATTAGGTAGAGAGGCATTTTTGCCCCCCTCATCACTATGTAGAATGAGTTGGTTTAATTGCCTGTGCAAACTAAAGCGTTAATAATCATTTATTTTTGGTGATTAAGATCCCATTGGTGGTAGCTCTTTTGCGAGTTCCAATGCCTTTTATTATGAGAAACTTGATGATGTCATGCCCTCAATAATGCCACAACATACAATTAAATATTTGATAATTTAGTTGTGATGTTTTGACGTTTGCTGGCCAGAGCTTTAAATATTTGATGTTATTTTGGGTTGAAAAGTTTACGTACGGTAAGTCCTGTGGTAATTTAGAAGCAGTAAAAGCATAACATTTTGCAAAATACCTATAATTTGATTTAATGTTTTGACGTTTGCGGAGCCAGAGTTTTAATGTTTGATCGTTTACGTGCTATCTGGCCTGCAGGCTACCAGCCCGAAATCCTTTAGGCCCGATTGCATGTAAACGATTAGAAATCTTATCTTGCAAAATGCTGTAGGTTGGTGACTTTCATTAATTAAAATTTTGCACGCTAAATAATTACTTCCAAACATTGACACCGTGGCATGCTTATTTTCATTCAAAATATTTTTATATGCTATATCAAGCACTAATATTTCGCTTTTATCTCGTGCTGCATTAGCAATACAGCTCCATACTGCTACAAATTGCCGCAATTGCAGAAATCGCCAGCCGGATGATTTTTTTGACGGGCCAGATTAGGCCCGTAGGCCACAAGTTGCCGACCGCACAATCTAATGTCCACCTAGGTATTGACTCTGTCATACTCTTTTATTTCAAGCCTACTTATTTCATGGGTAAGCTTCTAGGGTAGTTAATTTAACCAGCTCAGTTCTCCACGGCTCAACACTAAATGATTTAAGGCAAAAATTTTGCTACTATTTTTCAAAAAAAATTCGCTAAATTTTCCAAAAAAATAAAGTCTACGTTTTTTGCTCTGTCACTTGACCTGCCAATATGTCGCAACGACATGACTTGAAGTTTCAGTTACAATTTGCCATCTTGTCGCTTGAACATTGAAAAAATTGATTTTTCAATTGTAATAAATTTTTTCTGTGACGTAATAAACATTGAAGTTCGATATTTTCAGATTACTTTCAAGTTCGATATTTTCAGATTTTTTCTATCTCCAAAACTACAGCACTTAAAAACTTCGTTCTTTCAGCAAAAGATAGAGAAAATCATAAGAAAAAAAATGATGAAAAAAAATTTTTTTGACCAAAATTCATGAAGTTGGCAGCGTGGCCGAATGGGTAAAGGCGTCGTTTTTACGACGACTCTGATCGCAGGATCATGAGTTCAACCCGCACCCTGGTCACGTTGTTGCGTCCTTGGATAAGACGCTTTACGATAATTATCTCTGCTTGGTGGCTTCGAACAAGCAGCAAATTTACGTGGGAAGAAGTCAAAACGTCAACAAGAAAGCTTGGAAAATGGTCAACTCCTAAGCGGGTGCGGATTCGTCCAAAGCATAGCGCACCGTCGCTTTCTCGTGATAGGAGGATAAAGATGCACCAATCAATCAATCAATCAGTTTGGTATTTTCAAATCACGGCAGCATAGCTTCCGGCAGGTGAGACTCCGCTCCCAGACCCCCATCTAAAAAACGTTTGAGTTGCACTAGGTTGCTCATCACTCCTCCCAAATCCCAATTTAGGAAATTTAGAAAAATTTAACTTTTAAGTCAAGCTCTCCCCCCCTGAGTAAATTTATGGTCACACGCCTACAAACAGACCCAGGCTTCTGGAATTTCATTCAAGGGGATTTTGATCCCACACAAAGTCCCTCCCTTTGAAAATTTGTGATGACACCATTGCAATTGATTTATAGTTTGGGCCCTTTCTTTAATCAAAATCCTGGCTATGCTTCAGTTACCAGACGTGTAACCAAGATTTTGGTAATATAAAGGAGAGGGGGCTGATATAAAGGGGAGGAACCCAAAGCGAAAATTTATTTGTGTTTTAGTCGTCGGAAGATGGGCGATATTTACAACTTTTTGGATAAAAATTTGCAATTTTTTGGAAAAATCTCAATTTAAATGACATTTCGCACATTTGTTGATTCATTTGAAACAATTAATTGCCAAGATTTACAGCAAAAGCCCTTGGACAGAGCAAAATAAACCAAATCCTTAGGAACTTTCTTGTTCAGTCCAAAACGCGTTCAAAAACTTGTATATTGGGTTAAATTTTCAAAGTGACTTAAAACAGGGTTGAATAAATTCTATAAGCTCAAACAAGAAAATATGCTTTAATGCTTTTTTAACTGCTTTTTGTACTATACTTAGCCAAAATTCAGTCTAGCCAAATTATGTATCAAAAAATAGTCCGAGTTAACAAAAAAAAAGAAGAGCTTTTAATTTTATTTACTTTTGAAGAAAAATGCTAAAACTTATCTGCTTTCAATCATTTTTTATAAGAACAATTTTTATGAGAACATTATTCTTTTGCTCAAAATTTATGAATGAATTCGGAGCAATGTCAGCCTCAGCATTAACAATAAATTATGAAAAAACAAATAAACAAAAATTTCAAATCTAAATTCTATATACTGATTCAAAACGATGAAACTATAGTGATTTTCCAGTATTTGCATTCTGCTAGCAAAATTGGTACGATTCCAAAATAATATAGAGTGCTGTTCCACACACTATGCAAGCATTTGAGATAATTTTTGACTGCCGTTAGAATAGAAAAAAAAATCGCTTTTTCAATTTTATGATACTGCAAAAGCAGCAAAAAAGCGTTAACTAAAAAAGTTGACGGAGCATTTGGAATTAAACAGTTTACAAACATAGACGCTAAAATTGACATCAATTAATCTCAAGATTTAAGAACAAATAAAAAACAAACCAGATCTGTGTTTTTCCAAGGAAAATAAAACGGGACTTCTGCCAGTTCCTTTTTACACGCATTCTCACATTCATACTTTAAAGTACCGATGCCCTCTTTATGCCTATTATTGTATTAAAATTTGCTAAGTTATCGAAATAAATCTGATTTTGATGGAAATATAATTTGATTTAATCAGACAAACAAGATTTTGCAGTAAAGATTTACCTTGTTAAGAACCGCAAAATTAGAGATTCTACTCGCAATCATTAAGAAGCATTATTTATCAAAAAAAAGATTAATAATAATTATTGTATTTTGGAAGACTGGCTAATTTTTTATTGTTAATTAAACGCATTGGGAGAAAACGCTAACCTAAAAAAAGAAGCGCAAAATATTGAGATTCATTCTCACTCGCTGCATGTCTCAAGCTAAAGAAGATGCCACGGCGGTCATCTACGTCAAACATCTTGCCTATTAATCGCTCAAAGCAAGCAGAACTTCAATTCTGCGATATACTATAAAAATGTATCGTCTATATCTTCTTTCTTTGTTGTCCGCTTTTCCGTGAGGGTTGCGGAAGCGGCAGCTCGAGATTAAGCCGCCACACCTCACGGCCTTCCATCACCTCCATCATTTCGCTTGGGTGAAGTCTCAAGCGATTCCTTCCAAGATCCTCAATGTAATTGGTCCATCTAGTTCTAGGTTGTCCAATATCATTGAGCTGAATATTGCACAGAATAGTCGTAAGTCATTGCAATAGAATCATTCTAAAGAAATTAAACTACTTGTGTTTAAATGAAATGATTTATATTTTCGAAGGAATTATGTGTGACTCTCTCAGTATTTGAACCCAGGTCATGCAACTCAGCGCTATAATTCAGAATCCAGCAGCAGTTGCTGAAATAATTTTAAGCAAGAGAAAAACCTAAATTAGTGTAAAGCACATTTCGCAAAATATTTTTTATAGCGAGTGAAATCTGAAACCCTCTGATCTAGAAATGGAACCGGTCAAGATTTTCTTGACCCAACCGGTAAATTTCAAAATCTACGCCGGCCGGCGGACCGTTTTTTTACAAAAGGTTTTGTTCACTGTTCAATGCATCTAATGGAAATTTTTGAAAGGCCATGGACGAGGTGTTAAAATTTGTGACTCCGAACGGGGGTCTCAGAAAAAAAAAACGCAAAATTTCGTCTTTTGCAAAAATAACTCAATTTTAAGACCTTTTTTAGATTAAATTTTGGTTTGAAAAACCTGTTTTGAGCCGCGCAAAACGTGTACAAAATAAGCATAAAAAAAACTGAAGGGCACAAGCTAGATTATTAGGCGTTCTTTCTAATGATATTATGCGTAAGGCCAAGAAAAGAAGCCAGTAGCGTAGCCAAGGGGAGGGGGGGCAATAGCTCTCCCCATTGGCCTGTCAACCAAAAAGCAGAATAAAAAATACCACATTTTTCGCTCTACTGAGAATGGTTTGCGCTGGAATAGACTAAAAAGTAATTTAAAGCAATTTTTGAAACATAGGCTATATTCAGGGGAGCTAATTCGTCAAAAATTAAAGTCACAAATCAATGAAAACTTTAAAAAATGCCCAAAAATAAACAATGAAATTTGATCGCTAGTGCAAAAAGTCCAAACATAGGTTTTATCAACAAATATGTTATGATTTCAGAAATAGGATGGGGGGATATTTAGTGTGAGTTAATTACCAATCACTTCTCTTAAATATGTTCCTCCTCTCCCCAATAATTTTTCTTACAGGGTGTCCACAAAGTCCTTAGAAAATTTCAAAAATTTATTACAAAAATTTGAAAAGTGTTATCCAAAAGCTTTTTTCTAGCCCTGTGAATCAGTTTTTATTAAAGCTTTTGCCAATATTTTTTTTTATTTCAGAAATGATTTTAATAAAATGGTTGATTGATTTTAATAAAATGCTTGATTTTCTAACCTTTGTAAAAATATTTACACCACAAGAAAAAGCAGAATATGCTTCTTGGTTTATCAAAACAAAATCTGATATTCAAACGCCAAGAAATTACACAACGAAATAAGCAAAATAAGCTCCAGCACGTCAGTCGATTCGCAACTGGCACAAGCAGTTAACGGAAACAGAAACGGTGCTACATAAATCAAGGATAGACTTTCTTGGATTACGACTAAATGAATGACCAATGCGCTCGATGTCTTCTTTAGAAGTACTTGGCCTTCCACTCCTTGGTTTATGTAGCACCGTTCCTGTTTCTACAAACTGCTTATGCCAGTAGCGAATCGACTGACGTGCTGGAGCTTGTTTTGCATATTTCGTTGTGTAATTTCTTGGCGTTTGAATATCAGATTTTGTTTTGATAAACCAAGAAGCACATTCTGCTTTTTCTTGTGGTGTAAACATTTTTACAAAGGTTAAAAAATCAAGTATTTTATTAAAATCATCTCTGAAATAAAAAAAAATAAAAAAATATTGGAAAAACTTGAATAAGAACTGATTAATATGCAAAAAAATCATTTGGATAACGCTTTTCAAATTTTTGTAATAAATTTTTGAAATTGTCGAAGGACTTTGTGGACACCCTGTATTATAAAATACAGACGAAATAGACTACTCCGTGTGACTTTTATTGAATAATAGAATTTTATGATTCACCAGCATGTAAACAAGAGAACTACAGTGTTATCATTAGCCACCTCCCACAGAGCCCATTAATGCAACCAGTTGAATCATGTTGCACTGCCAATTTCTATACCAAGTTTTAAAAGCATTATTTTTTACTGCTGTAAAATAGCCCTAAAATTAAGTCATTTTTGCAAAAAATGTAAAATTTTCGATCGCTGGGGCTCAGCCACCAGACCCCCGTGCCTCCGGCGGCAGGGGGCTTTGCTCCCACACCCCTTTGGCCTCCGGCGGCTGGAGGCTCCGACCCCAGACCCCCAATATAGTCCTACCATTAAAGATTTCTGGCTACGCGTCTGAAAGAAGCTAAAATTTTGTAGCTATTGGTGACAGATTATTATTTACAATTTGACGAGCAGCTAACACTAAACTGTTATGACACTGGATGGAAAAAATATTCGAAATATAATGTACCCAGCAGTTTGTAGAAATGCTGCTTCAGAACAAACTATGGTTAGCTAGATATAAAAAATTAAGAGCTATGTCTTTCTAGCCCAGTGAAGAGTTTGGTAAATTTAGGTTGAAAAAACCTTTTCAAAGCGGCAAGACTTCAGTACGTGCTAAAAACATCTCAAATCTGCGCCACTTCATCTCTTAAGCTGATTAAAATGATGCTAAAATGCGAGGAAGCGTAAGCCTCTTCCACATGCATGCTTTATTATAATCTGATTACGTGATTTTATCCTACGTTTTGCACTTTTTTGCTTTGTGCCCTGGCCCAAAGGGGGGGCATGGCACAATGCTTCCCTTAAATACGCTCCTGGATGTGCATGTCTTAATGGTCACAGCATATTAGCCACAGCTTAAAACCGTTCAACAAAAGTTTTTAAAAGGTGTGGTTTGTTAATACTGTTTTTTTAGAAAAAGTTTTATTTATAATAAAATATATTATGTGTATTTTGGCTTGTGCTTAGATGTCTTTTAGTTGCAAGAAAGGAGATTTTGACCGTTGTTTCAACCGGCTTGACCGGCTGGTCGAAGAATCTCGACCCGACCGGTTTCCAGCTACACTCTGATCACATATAACGCCAGAATAAAAAGATCGAGTATCACGTACTCCATCAAGGATTCTGACGGTAACATTCTAACGGATGAGAATGAAATCCTTTCACGATGGAAAGAATACTTTGAAGATCTTTTGAATCCTGCAAAAGCATCGTCTCTTGATACACACGACGTGACACATCTAAGGGGGACGAAGTTTTCACTGCAGCAGAAGTGGCAACGGCAATTAAAGAAATAAAATCTGGGAACACTGCTGGTGAAGATGAAATCAGACCCGAGATGTTGAAAGTGCTGACTGGAGAAGGAATTCTCTGGTTAACGCGAGTGTGTCAAGTTGCGTGGAAGCTTGACAAAACTCCCAGAGATTGGCAAACAGGTGTGATTATTCCGATATTCAAGAAAGGAGATCGCAAGCAATGTACAAACTACAGAGGGATATCACTCCTTAGTTTGCCAGGAAAAGTATATGCCAAATGCCTTGAAAGGAAATGCCGAGAAATAGTGGAATCAAAACTGGAAGATCGTCAGTGCGGTTTTCGTCCGGGTCGCAGCACCACGGACCAAATCTTCACTCTGAAGCAAATATTCGAAAATCTTGGGATTATGGCAAAGATCTCTTTGCATGCTTTGTCGATCTTGAAAAAGCATATGACCGAGTTCTTCGGGATAAATTTTGGAAGGTTTTGCAGGAGTATGGCGTTAATGGTCAGTTGTTACGGGCTATTAAGTAATTCTTTTGCAGACCGGAGGTTTGTGTTCGGGTAAATGGCAAGCAATCAAAGCCGTTCCATGTGTGCGTTGGACTCCGGCAAGGGTACGTTTTGTCACCTCTCCTTTTCATTGTTTACATGAATTGGATTGACAAATGCAGCCAAGCTGATGAGTGTGCTACGATTAAAAAATTGCAAAATTAGTCGTCTGCTATTCGCTGATGATTTGGTTCTGCTTTTTTCCACAGAATCAGGCCTCCAGCGCGCATTAAATAGCTTTGCAGATGCATGCAACACCGCCGGAATGAAAATAAGCACGGCCAAAACTGAGGTACTTTATCTTTCAAGAAACCTTGATCAGTGCGTATTACAAGTGAATGGAGCGACACTGAAGCAGGTAGAGAAGTTCAAGTATCTTGGGGTTGCATTGACGAGTGACGGAAGGCAAGACGAAGAACTGGATACCCGAATAGGCAAGGCTAGTGCAGTAATGCGAGCTTTGCACTACTCGGTTGTCATGAAACGAGAATTGTCGAAAAAGGCAAAGCTCTCAATTTTCAAAGCAGTTTTTGTCCCCATTCTCACTTATGGTCATGAATCTTGGGTAATGACCGAAAGAATGCGATCACAAGTACACGCGTCCGTAATGAGGTTTTTACGAAGAATCGAAGGAGTTACACTGTTTAACAAGGTGCGTAGCTCCGAGATTCGAAAATCTCTTAACATCGAGCCGTTTCTTCTCTGAATTGAAAGATCTCAGCTTAGATGGTTTGGCCATGTAAGCAGAATGCCTCAGGAAAGACTCCCCAAACAAGCCTTGCTTGCCAAAGCAAATGGGAGAAGACCAGTTGGACGACTTAGAACTAGATGGACCGATTACATTGAGGATCTTGGATGGAATCGCTTGGGGCATTGGGACTTCGCCCAAGCAAAATGATGGAGGTGATGGAAGATCGTGAGGTGTGGCGGCTCAATCTTGAGCTACTGCTCCCGCAACCCTCACGGAAAAGCGGGCAATGAAGAAAGAAGAAGAAGAATGTGATTTTATTGGAAAAAAATGTTGATTTCAATTTATTTGTGGTTTGGTAATGAGCAACTGTGTATTCCAACCTATCTCTGTTCACTCACCACAAAATTTAAAACTCTGGCGCCTTCAACATCTTGATACCGCAAAATGCTAGCACCATTAAATATTGCCAACTAGTAGTTCTCATTATGCCCAATAAGTTCGCAAAATTTTCACTAATCATTTCAAGCTATTTGCAACAATATGGACCATTAAAAATTGCAAGTTTCGGGCCCTTCTCCCCTAAACCACGTTACTTTGCTCAGCCAATTATGCCGGTGCACAACTTCTGATATAAACCTATTATATTTCCAAATTTAAATTTCTAGTTTTGGTGATTTTAGTTTTTTTTCATATGGAAGAAAAAGTTTTCACAAGAAAAAAAAACGAAAAAAAGATAAAAAAAGTGTCAAAATTCCAAAAATTTAAAGGCGGTCAATCATGCAGCTAATTCCGGTGGTTTACAGTTACTAAAATTGGTTATAATTTTTGACATTTTTTGTTTTAATTTTGGGACTGCGGTTGCAAAGATATTCAACAAATACAAAAAGATATCCCCCGAAAAAAGTTTTTGGAAACTCTGAGTTTTGTTCTTCCCACCAAAACCACAGTAGGGCTAATAGTCTAGAGAACTGTGGTTTTGGTCTAATAGTCTAGAGAACCACAGTTCTCTAGACTATTAGCCCTACTGTGGTTTTGGCGGGAAGAACAAAACTCAGAGTTTCCAAAAACTTTTTTCGGGGGATATCTTTTTGTAATTCCTGAATATCTTTGCAACCGCTGTCCTAGAATTAAAACAAAAAATATCAAAAATTATAGTTCAAATTTAGCTATTGTAAACCACCGAAATTGGCTGGATGATGCACCGCCTTTAAATATGGGAACTAACACCATTCTGAATTCGAAAATGTTATTTTCCCACATTTAGTTTTCGAGCTAGATCGGTTTGAACCTCCAATTGGCATTTTAGTGTTTTGGCTTGAAAACCGCGACCGATTGCCCTAAAGGTTGCACAAAGGTTGTTCAGTACGTACGCCATCAAAGCTCTAAATTTTAAGTTTTTGCCTTTAGCCGTTTTAAAGTTATGGTGATTTAGGCCTCTAGTTACAGAAAACCACCAATTTTGCTCGAAAAAAAACGTATTGGGGACTTCCGAAAAAAAGCGTCGCGGAAGTTTCTGTGAAGCTGAAAATTGGCAAAAAAATTAAGAGCGGTCAACCTCAACTCAAAACTTACTGGTTCTTACAATAAAAAAAAGTGTATGTTGTATGCTCTGCAGAATACGCCAAACGATTTTGCATTGGTTTTTAATGAAGTGGATTTTTCAAATAAGTGCGGGAAAAATTTTGCATCTCAAAATTGTTGCAATGGCGTGATGCCATTGATGGTATATGCAATAGCAGACACGTAAGAAGAAATCTGTAATTGGGTTGGGGGCTGTTTTCGAAAGTCTGGGGGCGGAATCCCCAGCCGCGAAAAGCAATCGGGGATCCGGGGGCGTAGCCCTTAGCCGTCGGAGGCACAGGGGTTTGGAGGCGAAGCCCCCAGCGCTCGAAAATTTTGTATTTTTTGGCAAAAATAACTTATGCTGATTAAAATTAAAGCTATTAAAACGTGGCATAAAAATTAGCAGTGCAAAAGCATGATTATACTAGCTGAATAAATGTGATATGAGGAAGTGTTATTTCTGGACTTATATTTTCTGACCCTTCCCCCCCCCGTATTCCTAAGCTTATATATTTTTTGATGAAACTTATGTTAACCATTTTTCAATGAGCGATTAAATTTAATTACCAGTTTTGGGCTATTTTTTAAAAAAATTTTTGGATTTGTAAGTTTTTTGTTTTTGACTAATTAGCCCCCCTCCCCCTAAATAAATATTTCAACATATACTTCTAATGATTTTTTGAGCTTATTCCAGAGCAAAAAACAGCCTTAAAAGTGCTAAAAACGTGATATTTTTCTTATTCTGCATTTTGGTTGGCAAGCCAATGGAGAGGCTGTAGCTCCCCCGGCTCCTCTTCCCTGGCTACGCTTCTGTGCAGCAGAGTTATGTTTAAGGTTCCGCCCGAAAAGAAATAGTAAACTAATTGTAACGTGCACTTACCCGCCAAAACTTATGGTATTGCAAACAGGCTACGTAAAGTCAGCTGACAAAAGCTTTTATAATCATTTGCACGCCTGAAATCACAACTACCGATGGCTACAGAGCATAATGCAAAAACTAGAATGCAACATCGCGAGCGATATCGTGGAATTTCGCAACAGCATTTAGTTTTACGAAACTATAGAACTTAACCACACTTCAAACAGCGTCTCGGTAGCGTTAAGCGAGAAGTAGGCCTATGGTTGTTGATACGCTGATCTACGTTCAGTATATTACGTCGCTTTTGAATTTTGTCATGTTTCACTTAGACGTTATTGCGTCCTTGGATAAGAATTAAACTTTACGAACAATTATCTCTGCTAAGTGGCTTCGAACTAGCAGCAAATCAATTGTAAGAAGCCAAACGTCTACAGAAAAATTTGGAAAATGGCCAACTCCCTAGCTGGTGCGGATTTGTTTTTAGAATAACGCCACTGTCGCTTTTTCGCAGTAGCAGATAGGCTAAAGCTACATCAACCAATCAAGAAATAAATGATTCATGATTCGAAAAACAAATGGTTCAGTAGGCAGAGCGTCATGTTAGCAGGGATGTGGAAGCAGTCAAACTTTTATTGCTTCCACTTCCAGCTCCACTTAATTCGCTTCCGCTTTCAGCTTCTTTCATCAAAGTATTTCCGCTTCCACATCCTTGCGTATCAGTGTTTGAAAAGCTACCACCTTGCCAGTCCGGGGTTCGATTCTTGAAATTCTCAAGCATATGTCATTGTGTTAATTAGAAGACATATAGAAAGACACATAACGCATTTTTCCCATTGGTGCCAAGCATTCTAACCGTTGTCGCGGTGTTTGGGATTGACGAAAAACAATGAAACTATGAAAACGGGTGCTCGGTAGCGCTATGGTTAGTCACATGCAGCGAGCTTGTTTCATTTGCATTGTGCATCAATGAATTCGAAGAAAAGCAGTTCATAATAGTTAATCACAATTGTTCAAAATACTAAAATTCAGATTATACTCCTGTATTCTGTATACTCCTGTAGTACTCTTTCCATGATGCATAAATATGAACCCATCGTGAGCGATACACCTACTTCTGTTTTAATCAAAAATCCAATTATAGTATAAAATAGTTTTTTTTGTAAATACACGACGCTTATTTTTGCTCAAAATTAAGAACAATGCCAGCCTCAGAATGAAAAAAACAATTTGGATCACGAGTTGTTAAGTAGTTACTAATTAGAAGAGTTTTCTTGTCATTTTAATTTGTTTAACAGTAGGCATGATCTATAAAAGACAACTCTAACCATTAAAGTACAAAAAATTAATTAACCATTACAGCAAAAATAAATTTACGTCATTTACAAATAAAGTTAAAGAACAACTGACACTAAAAATTTGTGGAAATCGAGAGCAGACAGCTCCAATCCAAAATTTACTGGTTATTACTGCATAAAAAAAGTCTATTTAAATTAAATGCGCCGTCATTTCTTTTGCAATAATTTTTTTGAATTATTGTAGTAATAGTAATATTATTTATTTTATTGCTTTATTTTATTTACAATACTTATGAACATGTTCTACCTGCGATACATAAAGTATAGACAATAAAATATAAAAATTGCGTACACAAGGAGTTGCAGTAAAACGTCAAACGTTATGATTTACTGTGCTAAATTCAGTAAAACTGTAAAATAGGAGTAAAATTATGTAATACTATATGCAGTAACACTGTGAAATAGGAGTAAAAGCTAAAATTGGTGTAGAATGTACCACTGGTGCGGGGTCTCAAGAGCCCTGGGCCCTCGTGGCACTGTGCCAAATGCCGTATGGTAAATACGGCCCTGGTATAGTAGGTGCCTGCACTAAGCAATGCATTACCTCGAACAAAGAAAAACAAAGCAGCAAATACTAACAAGAAAGAAAAAATAACGGAACAAAAACAAAATGCCAAAATTAAGGTCAAATTTTTAAACACCATCTCTACTTTATAGAGGGAAAAAATATTATTGCCACAAGGTTATAACGCACATACGAAATCAGTGCTAAAGTATGTTTTACTATTTTATGTACTAAAATCAATTTTACCCCAACGAAGCATCATCAGTTAAGTCTTATTAAAATAGAATAGGACCAACTAAACATTACTAATTGAAAGAAAAGCAAGGGGCATACTTTGCTTTAATTACATAAACAAACAATCAGCGATGAGCTATCGCAACAAAAAAAAAGCTTGTTTCTGAAGAGTTATTACAAAAAAGGACACAATAGAAGCAAATGCACTCTAGTTTTAAAATAGGGTTGAAGCAAACAAGTGTGAAGATGCTTTTGTTTGATCGTACACTATCGATTTCGGGCCAGTTGTTGACCGAGCCTTAAAAGGGCATTTAGTTCGATTTTTTTCTCGGTTTTTCCTCAAAAACTTGGCCGGATCTGAAGACTAACTTCACCAAATTTCGTTCAAGGTAACTTCCGTTCCTAAGGTATCACAATTTAGATTTCCTCTAGAAAAAACTTTTTTCCTCAGAAATTTTGCCAAGGATGCCAACTATACAAACAAAACTATGGGGCGCCGTTTATGTGTACTAATTTGCTATGTTTTTTTTTGATTATTTAATAAATAGTCATTTTAATTAAATATGCAACGACAAATCTTCCAAACAAATATTGTAAAAATAAATATTGTAAAATTTTTGGATATTTATTAACAGTCAATATTTTTGCAATGTTTATTTTTGCCGGTTTATTTTTGCATGTTTACTTTTGCCGGTTTATTTTTGCCAGTTCATTTTTGCATGTTTATTTTTGCGTGTTTATTTTTGCTATGTTTATTTTCGCCGGTTTATTTTCGCATGTTTATTTTCGCATGTTTATTTTTGCATGTTTATTTTTGTCGCTTTAGTTCGTATCCATGGACAATTTTTGCTTGTTTAGTTCATGTCCATTAATAGCGGGATTATCACAACATGATGCGGAAGAGTCTTCAAAATCGTGAGATGGAGAGATGGTAAGAGTTAAGGACTAGGGCATTTGCAGATGCACTTTGCAGCTGTTCGGCTTCAACGTAGGCATAGCCGTTGTTCTGTTCTGACGCTGTTCAAGACTTACCAGTACAGAGTGCCGGAACTGTGGTAGGTGTAGGCTACTGATGAGTTAAAAGGCTACAGAAGTTAACTGGTTCAGGTATCGTAAGGATAATACCGAATGCTTTCTGCCTACCCACTTTAGCCTATCTGTTTATGCAGTACTTAAATTGTAAAACTTTGCATGGGGGGACGCTTTTTCAGCGTTGACTGAACTTTAAAGAAGAACAGGCACGTAGGCAGGAATTTTTGGAAGAGCGTTCCGCAAAAGAATTTGACCCAACTTTTTCTCGCCGAAATCAAAAATTCAAGCAGTTTTTCCAGCCAAAACAGCAACTTTTTCCTCCCATTATCCACCGCTAAAATCTCGATGGGGGACGCTCAATCTCGATGGGGGGAACGCTTAATCTCTATGGGGTGACGCATTTCCCCCCGTCCCCCCTATTATTATGTAAAAAAAATTCGATTATGTAAAAATTTGTACTCAAAAACTTTTTTAACTAGCGAAATTTGTGTGCGCTTCTCAAGCAATCAATTTGTAGTTACGCTGTACTATTTTCAATTTGTGTTTGTGCTTTAAATCGTTTAGAATTTCCGTTACAAAATTTGTAATTGCGCTTTAAGCTTTTAAGATTTTGGTTGCGAAATTCGCATTTGCGCTTTAAGCTTAAAAATTTTTGGCTACAGATTTTGCGCTTGCGCTTTAAGCTAAAAAAAGTTTGGTTGCGGAATTTGCGCTTGCGCTTTACGATGTTTTTTTAAACGCCCAGCTCTGCCAAGGTGCGGGTTAAACCCAGATCATGCGATACGGGTCGTCGTTTAAAGAACGCCATTACCCTCTCCGCCACGAAGTCGACAGTTTTGTGCATCATCCAAATGTTCCAAACCGTCTTGTGCATCTTTTTTTACTTGTTCCAACGAACTCAAAATCTTTGCTTTTTTATTTTTATTCCAGTCTGTCACTGTAGCTACAATGTCGTTTGCTTGCTTGAAGCAATCACTAGCAGTTCGTTTATCCTTCACTTCGACGCTTAATTGGGCGAGATTTAGGTAACAATAAGCTAGTATTTTACGATGAGCAGCATCATTTGGTAGGACAGTTTTGATTAAATTTTCAGCTTGCATGGTTTTTACAATTGCATTCTGGAAATCGCCCATGAAAAAATAACACTTGCTATAATTGCGTAAAAATATAGACACTTTGAAACATTTGATTTTTAGATCCACAGTTTCCTCCTTTTGCATTTCAATTAAAATTTTTTCCATAAGATCCTTTATTCTCTGAAAATTTTTCTCATTTTTTAGTTTGGACATGACTTCTGCAGATTTTTTTACTGTTATACCTAGCTGTCCAAGTTCTTCCAACTTTGCTTGTTTCTTGAAATTCTGACTGACGGTTTTAAACTGAAACCTAAGAAGTGTCAGAGCTAAATCGGTTAATTCACAATGTTGACAAAGCTTAATTATTTTTTTCACTGAAACTTTGAACTTTTTAAGATCTTCAATTCTTTCATGATCTCGTTCTGATAAGGAAGGCTGATCCTTGTTGACCATTTCAATGATTTTTTCAGCAGTTTTCGTGTATTTGCTGTTTCTCATATTTTCCTTCATTTCCGAAACTTTACCCAATTCTTTATTTAGCTTTTTGAAGTCGCATGGATAGTTTTTGCGCCTTGTAGTTGTTGTTGCTCTGTTTGATGAATTCCTTTTACGTTTGTCTTCTGCAGGTTGCTGCGCAGAATTTGTGCGATTTGAGCTGACGTCTGAGAAATAAAGCAAGGTTTAACAACGAAAATAAAGTTGAGTATTTAGCACCTTTGAGGCAACTGACACCAATTTTTACAGCGGTTATAACAAAAGTAATGTTTCCCGGATCCTGTTACTTTACACGTAGGATCTGGGACGTAAAATACTTTGCTTTTAATTGTTTATTACCAGTATGTGACAAAAGCTGGTTTGCGAAAAAATAGCATTATTGCCAGGAGCGTAACTAGAGCGGTTTGCGCCTAGTAGGCAAGCTTCTGTCAAAGCTAGGTAAAGACCAAAAAAAAGGTCTTCGCCCAAAATTTGATAGTATTTTCCGCCGAAGTTAGGTGAAGACCAAATAAATAAATAACTAAAGGGCGTCACTTAAACTTAGGTGCTTTTTCTCTAGTCGAAAAACATCAGCAATCAGAACATAAGGTAACACTTTATCGCACTTAGAGGATGTTTTTGCGAGATGTCCATAGTTGGGTGGTTAGGCGGCATGACCCTGCGGTATTCTATTTGATCGATTCGACTTAGAATAAAATAACCTCAAAAACTTTCAACGCGATAAGATAAGAGGTATTGTTTCAACTACTGTATGAAGTTCTTCACGACTTTTCGATCAAAGTTTTGGCCCAAATTCAATTTAAATGGCGAATTTAAACCTTTGAAAATGTTGTTATTACAATACAGGCATTTTATAATTCAGACCCATAAAACCAATCAAAGCATCTTGAATCGCTTTTTAAGCTCGATTTTGCCAAACACCGCTTCTGAGGTCACAACAATGATGTTACCAACTTATAATCAATTTTAAAATAAAATTTGCTGTAGATAAAAGCAATTTTTGTGCTTCCATGACTTCCAAGTAAAGAGTTGAGTATGGGAGTGACTTGGCTCAGCGTTTGCCGATGTCAAAACTTTTAATTACAGAGTTTTAAAATAGAATTAAGACAATTTTAGACCCAATCAATTGCAAGACCCTGTATTCAACCAGCAAATGAAATTATTTCGAAGATAATTGGTCAATATAATAAATAATTCAAAAAGCTGAGCCTCAGTCACTAACAAAAGGACCTGCTGCCAGACCTCGATTGCAATCACATGAAGAACAGCACAATCCAAAAAGTAGAGATGGGCAAAGCGCAACTTTCGCAACCTCTGCAGTTGCGAAACTTGCGTAGCGCTTTAATTTTTTATTTCGAGACATTGCAGAAGCTGCGTTGCGCACTAATGTTTTTTGAAATTTGATGCGGATTAATGCGCTACGAGATGAGAATTGCGCTGCGCTTTTAAACCTTTTTTTTCGGTTAATATTGCTATTTTATTCTTTGAACTAAATTTTGTTTCATTTCAGTCGTAATATTTTCAAATGCTGGTCTTTCTTATGCTGCTCTCACACTTTGGCGACTTTGACTGCGACTCCACTGCGAATCAATTAGCAGCGCAGTCTCAGTGCAGTCTCCGTGGAGTCTCCGTAAAATCGCAGAGCATGGCGAATCCTCTGCAAATGCAATGAGAATCGATTTCTACAAATGTTGAACAAAAAAAATATTCATTTTCATGATAAGAAAGCAGGTAAAATTAAAAAAAAAGTTTATGTAGAAGATTAATTGCTTTTTATTCACTGCTAAATTAAAGGTTTCGCTAAAGTTTGTATCTTTATCAGACGTAATATTACGAACGTTGCCCAAAAAATCAAAAAATAAAAAGCACGAACGTTGCCCAAAAAATCAAAATCGAAAAGAAAAATGACTAAAACCAGTTAGTTTTTGCGACATATCTATGCTGTATGTATTACGGCATATCTGAGCGGTAACATGGTATTTTTTCAAAGGTATCGTTGGTTCATTACCGCGATGCTTTGCCGTTTAAAGGCGCAATTGGTTCTTTATACAAATGCAAAAACTTCATTTAAACTAATGTGAAAAATAAACGTTTTGAATTGGCATTGTAATTTAAGGGTCAATTTCAACATTTACACGCTCTAGAAAATCCAATAAAATCTTTCAACACTTTTTAAACGAGCAAAATTTTGAACTAAAAATAAACCAACTAAATTGTTCTTCTTTTTTCAACGTTTGTTGTCGTAACTTAATTTCAAAATCACAAAAGCAATAAAGTGGTAAATAATTTTTGAATTACGGTAGCTTTGTTATTGCACATTATTATTATTTTTATTTTTGTTTAAGTCTTTATTATTTCGTATTATTTCTGTGATTAAAGAGGATATATGCTCACTGCTCAGCAAATGGACACAGTTTTCGTTAAACAGATTGTACTTAAGGTCAATTTACTAAAATATGCAATTTTAGCATCGTTTGACACTGCTGCTACTTTAATGTACATTTTGTTGCAAGCATAAAACTTAAACATAATGCCCAGCTTTAGAGCAGAAAAGCTAAACTTCAGGAATAGTTTTGCCGAGAATAAAATAGCCAAAGCTGTTGTAAAATGTTCTTTTTGAGAGACGTTTCAACTTAGTCATTAATAATAAATTTGCAAATAACACGTAAAAAGATTGGATGTCCTGCATAGAGCAAGTTTAACAAAAAAGCAAAATAAATCTGAAATTAGCTAATTGTTGTTCTGCGGTATAAGGCATTATTGTTTTCAAAACCATGCACAAACCAAAGTGGTAAGCTAATAATTTTATAACTATATAGCAACATTACTACACCACTGCATTTATCATATTACTGGGCCATAATCAGCTGTAGGCAAACTTAGTATCTTAATTGAACTCGAACTTTTTGGGCGTTATACAGACTGAGCACCTTCACTTAAAACTAAAAATATGGTAAATGAATAAAGTAAAAATTAATTCAATACAGTAACAACATTTTTCGAACATTCAATTTGGATTTTCAACTGTATCCGGCTATACTGGCATTTTGCGACTCAGGCAATTCCTACAAATAAGATCAATTAAATCAAAAGTTTAATTAGATATAATAAAATATAAAGCTAGTCTAGCTTGTAGTAGCCTTGTAAAACGATATTGGAGTGGTGTTTTTGAGTAATATTGCAATATAGTGACTAAAAGTAACCTCTTTACTGAAACTATAAATTTTATGATTACACTATTACAAATCTTACCAAGCGACACTCATTCATTCAACTTAAAATCATCCACATCCTGATGCCGTCAGCTACAACTTACGTTTGATTAAAAATTAAGCGCAATTCAAGCCAGCACTACAAAAACCCAAGCAGTTACCCATCAATTGAAATGGATACCAGCAATTAGTTATCTAGCGCAAGGGTGAACAAAATGCGGCCCGCGAGCCAAATGCCGCCCGCGTCCAAAAATTGTGCGGCCCGCGAAGAGTTGCAGTTTTTGAATTGAGTGCGGCCAGCGAACGTTTCACATGGTTTTTGAGGTGCTTGATAAAACATGGGAAGAACAAATAAAGCGTTGATTTGATTCGAACACAATGAATAAGGGAAGACAATAGCTTAAGTAGGAAAAATAAAGCCATAGTAATTTTCTTCATTGTGACTTGACGTTTCGGTAACATAGATTCAGCTGTCATCATCAGCAGTAGATTCAGATGTCATCATCTTTTACAGTTTTGTACTGCCTAGCATACACTGCGGATGATGAGAGCTAATTGAATAATTACCCTTCAAGCGCCAGCGTGCTTTTGCTAAAAATTTCCAAAAAAAGTGCGTTTCTAAAAATCGTAATATCTCAAAACTTACAAACGCTAGAGGAAAAGTTTATCCATAAAAATTATAAAAAAGTGTAGTTTTCAATTATCTGGTAGTTTTTGTTAATTTTTGTGATTGAGTGAGCTTTATTTTCGAAAATACACAAAGAAATTTAAAAAAATTAAACAATTAGCAAAATTTTTGAGCATTTAAGAAGTTTAACACTCTTTTTGGGTAAAAAATAAACTAAACTCGACTTAGAGACTATCCGTTTTTCTTAACCAGTTACCTTGGACAATTCCAGTCATAGACAAATGTTAGTTAGAGTTCCTTGAACTGGCAAGAGATAAGCAGTAATTTTGTAGACCAAGCATAACTACCTAATGAGTTCATAACCACTTTGTTCTACCGATGACTTTATTTAGTGATTTGACGTTTCGCTCCTCATACCGGTAAGCTTCTTCAGAACAATTTTCGGCAGTGCTGCCTTTGCAATTACAAAAAGATAAACGAGAAAAATAACAGCAGAATGATATAGGTAACAGTAAAAACATACAAACATCACAATACTTGTTCTAGTATACCCAAATCATTAAAATGATGGAACAATAACATTATATAATAGTGAAAATTATGTCATTAACAGCGTGAAAAAAGGAATATTGAAAAATTATGTCACTAACAGGGTGAAAAAAATTAATAATATTTATAATAACTAGGATACTTCACTTACAGTTTGAGAAAGTATGAAAAGGATCCATTGCAAAACATTATGTTCTAGAAAAGGAATTTAGCTCCACAGAGATTTATATACGGCCGGAACAATTAACCCATCATTGCGATTTGAAACGTTCAATTCCAAAGATTTTTGATTTATCAAATAACCTTCCGGTATCCGACGCTTGTGCCAATGTGGTTCCCTCCTTAATATTTTAGCATTATCCCAATCTATAAAATGATCATTTTCTGCGACATGCTGACACAGTGCAGATTTTTTCAGGTCAAAATTCTTCACTGCATCAATATGCTCACGTCTTCTAGTTTCTAAGCTTCGGCCTGTTTCACCGATGTACAATCTGTGCCGTCGCCAGAGTAAACGTAGTGAGGGGCCACTAGCTGAAAGTACGGGGCACTTAAATAAACTGAACTTTTGTATAAAAACTGATCTTCAAATCTTGTACGGCTACCAATATGCGCAATTTGAAAAATTCGGTATTCATGTCCAAAAAAAAAAGAGAGACGTATAAGGCCTGCACAGTGCTGTGGCTACGGGGGTCCAGGGGGCCGTACCCCCCCTAACGACTGCTTGTGCCCCTCATTTTGGTTTATTCAAAAAACGTTTTGGAACATCACCTAACGACCACACAACAGGCAGGAATAGAAAAAGGAATAATAACGTTCAAACATAATTCTCGTTTGAAGTTTTTCCATTCTTTGCAAAATTGCTGGGGCCCACTAACTGCTGTACATAGATGTGACGCTATAATCTGTCTTATTAACCCGTCTTTACGGATATGTGGCGCAATAGAGTTTTCACAGTTTTACAGCAACACATTCACAGTTTTACAGTCGAGCAGTGCAGACGTGCTTTTTTTTAGCAACAACGCACGTGCATTTTATTGTGAGCTAGTTATTTCTGATGAAATGCCAGAAACATCAAACAAAAACAAAGGCAGCAAGGCCAGTTCTTCGGAAAAAATTGTGCAGTTCTCTCAAAGTCAGCTAGAAAACTTAATTGAAACTATGATCTCGAAAGCTACCAAACCACTAAAAGAAAGAAGTAGGAAACTTGAACTTGAAGCGGTACAGTTGCGTGAAAGTCAAAATTTTATATCAAAAAAACACGATGATCTAACTGAAGATTGTGATAGTTTAAAACGCTCTAATAAGCTGCAAACAAAAGACCTAGGCTACGACAATTGACCAAAACAACCGATACGTTACAAAAATCTAAAGTTGAAGATCAGCTCAGAATCGACGAAATTGAGCAGTAAAACAGGCGGCAAAATTTGGAATTGCAGGGGGTACCAGTTGGAAAAGATGAAGATGTGACACAAATCACGCTTGATTTAATAAGCAAATTGGACGTAGATATTAAGGAGGAAGATATTTTGATTGCACATCGACTTCCGGTCAAACAGAGATATGGTCATGGACTTCCGGTCAAACAGAGATATGGTCGAACAAGACTTAACAAGCCTGTAAACCACTCAACCATCATCGTGCGGTTGGTTAGCCGCCAAATTCGAAACGAAATTTATGATAAACGCTTTAACGCCAAAATAATTGAAGACTTCCCAGTCGAGGGGATGGAAAAACTGTTTATAAACGAAAATTTAACTCAAAGACGCAAACGCCTATTTTGGCTTAGCAAACAGAAAGCGAAGGAACTGGAATACAAATACTTTTGGACTCAAAACGGGCAAATTTTTGTGCGGAAAAATGAAGAAAGTGAAAATGTTTTAATAAGGACTAAAAGTGACTTGGATCAATTGCAGTAAGTTTGTATGTAGTTTTGCGATTTCTTGTTTAATGCTTCTTAGATAAAATGGATTGCGCCATTCAGATTTTTGATAAAGTTATTTGTAAATATAAAACTTTGGCAGAATTTACCACGGATACGGTTGCAGGTCCGATGAAACACTCTGCTTTGATTGTTCACTTGATAATTGTCAGCCTTGACAAACATTTTAGTGATTTGAAGCTTTTCTTAAACCGATTTCCCAAAAAAGTTTAAGTATTATGCATTAGAGAAACCAGATTAACTGACAGTAAAATAAAATTTTGTGAATTGCCTGGATGCAACTTATATTATTGCAACTCTAAAACTAGTGCAGGTGAATCCGCCATTTATGTGTCTGACAATATTAAACGCCAACCTTTATCTAAGACTAAAATTAAAATAACAGATTGTGAGGATGTCTGGGTTGAATTAACACCTAAAAATAATGACACGTTGATAGTAGGCTCCGTTTACAGGCACCCCAACAACACTGCTAATGATATAAAAACATTCGAAGATGCTTTCATAAGTATCATTAAAATCGTTCAAAACTTACCAAAAGTACCTGGTGATGGGCGATTTCAATATTCACTATGACAAAATTGATACATCGAAGACTATTGAAGATTATGCTAATCACATTAATAGTGTTGATTGCGAGCAACTTATTAACAAACCGACAAGAATATGTGCAACTTGTAGTTCCACGATTGATCACGCTTATATTAATGCCACATGTGCTAGTAACGTATCCACTCTAATTCTACAAGAAGATATATCTGATCACCTTCCGCTCTGCGTAAAATATCGATGTATACCATCTATTAAAACATCCCAACGACCATATATTCGAAGTATTAAACAAGAAAGCATTGAATCTTTTCTAAGTGATCTAAAGGATGCTTTATTTTCACCTGAAATGTTTAATTGCAACAATCTCGAAAAACTCTGTAATTTAATTGGTGATCTCACCAACCAACATTTTCCCGCAAAAATCCAAAGTCGAAGGCAATATAAAACTGCAAAATGTCCTTGGATCACCCCAGACATCCTTGCACTAATCAAATACAATAATAAACTCTATGTAAAATATTTAAAAAATAGGGACTGCAGCATTTTCAATGAATATAAAAAGTATAGAAATAAGTTGACGCACATAAAAAAAAGCAAAGAAAGATTATTTTGAAAATTTATTCAGCAATGCTAATAATTCCTCAGACACTTGGAATTACGTAAACTTACTACTAAGAAAAACTAAAAGGAAAACTACATTGCCACAAATTATTAAAGTCGACGGCCAAATAATTAGATCTTTTCAAAAAATCTGCAATCAAATGAATCAACACTTTGCTACAATTGGAGAAAAACTTGCTGCTAAATCTACCAATCCTGCCCAAAATTATAATCATTTTAAATTTTTTGGTAAACGTAATCCATCATCTATTGTTCTGCAACCAACAGATGTATATGAGATAGTAGAAATTATCTCCAGCTTAAACGATCACAAATCGCCCGGTTATTTAGACATTCCGATTCGTATAATCAAAGAATCTAAATATATAATAGCCGGATACCTTGCGGATTCTTTCAATGAATATATAGAATTAGGAAACTATCCGGATATTTTGAAAATTGCACAAGTTATTCCTCTTCATAAAGGCGGATCTGTACTTGATTTAGGTAACTATAGCCCTATATCCATTTTGTCCCCAATTAACAAAGTGTTTGAAACTATTCTGCATAATCGTTTTTCCAAATTCTGGGATAAATATAATTTATTTGCTAATTGTCAATTTGGCTTTAAAAAGAAACACTCAACAAATAATGCTATTACATACTTAAATGAATTGATATTGTCTGAACTTGACCAAAATAAAACAGTTTGTGGAATTTTCTTAGATTTTGCTATAGCCTTTGACTGTGTAAACCACCAAATATTGCTGGACAAATTAGAATACTAAGGCGTTAGAGAAATGCATACAAACTGCTTAATTCATACTTGTCAAATCGCTCTCAGTGTACAGTTAACAAAGAAAAACGGATCTCATCTGGCTTGAAACCTATCTCGATCGGAGTGCCGCAAGGTAGCGTGCTTGGGCCTTTTCTTTTTTTTGTTTATATAAACGATCTGACTAATTCTTGTGAATTCAAAACGATTTCACATGCTGACGATTCGGTAATGCTCTGTAGCGATGTTAATACTGAAAAACTCAAAAGTAAGTGCGAGAAATCATTTCTCCAACTTGAAAATTGGATCTGTTCAAATAGACTTACACTAAACTATTCTAAAACTAACTGTGTGTTGTTTTCTAATTAAAAAAATTTATTTAGTATTGATTTTTGTATCAATACCCCAAACGGTCCTTTACCAAATAAGAGTGCTGTGAAATACTTGAGTGTTATAATCGATCACAGGCTCACCTGGGAAGAACACGCGCGACATGTTGTACAAAAACTATCTACCGCAAGAGGAATGCTTTGTAAATTAAGACACCATGCCCCTCAATCTGTACTATTAAATGTTTATTATAGCATTGTATATCCATATTTATATTATGGTGTCACATCATGGGGCAGCGCTGCTGCTAAATATACCCACCGTATTCAGATTGAACAAAACTACATTGTCAAAGTCATCACTAAATTGCCTTTTGTTAAAACAAAAATTGCTCCATTATATGACCAACTAGATTTGTTACGATTAATTGACATTTACAAATTAGAAGTTTTGAAATTTATGTTTAGTTTAAAAAAAAAAATCTTCCAAAATGTTTTAACGATTACTATACTATTCCCTCAGAAACACACGAGTATCCTACCAGGTTTGCTTGTAATTATAACTGGGCAGAATTTTTTCGATGTATTAAATCCACTACACAAAGATCAATAAAATTCACTGGTTGTAAACTATGGAATGAATTGCCTTCTGAGATTAAATCTATAAATGAATCTAGTTTAAAATCTTTTTGTAAAAAAATCAAAGTTTTTCTAAAATAACATCCTCAACTTTCGATTGGTATTTGAAGCGAAATCATTTATTGCGCCATGTTCTGTTGCTTATTTTAATCATTACTTTTTATCGTGTGGTTGCTTTTGTAATTTACAATGTATATACGCTGCACATATATCGTTACATCCAATTATATTTTTTTTCGCGCTATTATTGAATTATTAAATAATGTATCTTACACTAAGTAAATTACTTAACTATCGCTCACACTTGTATTTATTACGTCGTCCAATTGTGAGAAGCTGCAGACTCGATGACTGCGCCATTTCTTTCCGGATATGGACTCTTGGTCCTTTCGCTGCCTCTCACAGGAAAGACCATAACATTGTATTTCTTTTGTAACTATTTTCTTTTTTATTCCTTTTTTTTCCTGCTTTAGTGTGTTGTGTGTCTTTCTACACAAAAATAAACAATGAATGAATGAATGAATAAATGAATAGAGATGAAAGCCTACAGAATTGTTACCGGTACCTCGTTGGTGATTATGGCCTGAAACAATACGTGAAAGCAGTTTTAAAAAGACCAGCTGTTTTTGATTTTTTAGAACACACTCAAGTTTTTTTTTTAGATTGCAGTCAGTTGTGTAAACTGGGAAGAGTTTAAAAGTGCTTTGGACTTGACCTTAAGTATAAGGGGGGCTGAAGGAGCAAGCCAATTTTATTCTTTTAATGGCTTTTGAATTTTAGCAATTTACTGTGGTTATTCATATGACTTCAAACACGTGCAAAAAGTGATTGAAATTGGCGTTAAAATTGCTACTTTTGTCGCAAAATTACAAAAAATCACCCAACGGCTCTGGGCTCTGCCCCCTGTAATACGCATGAGTTGCATCAGTGTGTTCAGCACAGGACCTAAATTAAACAATTTTTGTGCAAAAAAAAATTATTTTGGCTCAAGCCCCCTTCTTCATAGTAAAATCCTGATTGCGCTTCTGGTCGAATATTCACCGTTGCAGACAGATTTTTCAAGCAATTATATGATCTGCATTCGAAACGAGCTAAGAAACGTTGCGGGCGTTATACGTCTCTTTTTTCAAACATGAATATAAAATTGTTAAAAAAGTGCATAGTTTGTAGACGTAAAACATCAGCTTTTACGTGCAAAAGTTCAGTCTAATTTAGTGCCCCCCCACTTTTGGCTAGTGCTACCCGCCTCCATTTGCTCTGGCGATGGCACTGGGCCGGCAGCGTTTCTTAGCTTGTTTCGTCTGCGGCCCAAAACCGCCTGAAAAATCTATCTACAGCAGTGAATGCTACCAGACACGCAACCAGGATTTTGCTAAGCGGGGTGAACAAAAAGTAAGTTTTTTGCACAAAAGCTGTCTGATTTAGGCTCAGTGCTAAACGAACTGATGCAAATCAAGCGTGTCACAAATGGGGGCATAATCACTAAATATTTAGTAACAATGGACGGGGGCCTGGGGCGCAGACCCCAGCCGCTGAAAAATTTTTGTGATTTTGCCGTAAAAAAAGAAGCAATTTTTACGTCATTTTAATCGTAAAAATTGCTTCTTTAAAAAGCTTTTATAATACTTCGGGCGTTATAAAAGTCATACAAATCACTCAATTGCTAAAATTCAGAAGTTATTTTAATGAAGAATTAAGTTTCTTCGCCCCTTTAGCCCCCCCTTACTTCAGATCAAATAAGTTTGAACGCTTATATTTTAAGGTTAAATTTCTACGTAATTTAGCTCAGGGAGCTCAAGCCCCTTCACTTTGGTTGCGCCACAGAACGCGACCTCCAAATCTTGAGTGTACTTTAAAAATCAAAACAGCTGGTTATTAAAAAAATGTTTTCACGCATTGTTTTATGTCATGATCACTAACGAACAGAGGTGGAGTCCTCGAGGACACATTTTGAAGTTCTTGGCCTTGGCCTCAAAGCCTCAAGTCCTCAAAAATTGGCCTGCCCTCGGCTCGAGGACAGCACTATTTTTTGAATTGTTAAAATTATCTGGAGCGCCTGAAAAATTCTTTGGAAGACGTTTATTTCTGGAGATTGCCTGAAAAAAAATTTTGAAGACCTTTTTTTGGAGAGCGCTTGCGCTAGTGTCCTTGGCCTTGAGTATTCCTGTCCTTGGCCTCGAGAGTGTCTATCCTCGGTAGGGCTATCCTTGGCCTTGGCCTCGGATTTTTTTTGTGTCCTTGGCCTAGGCCTTGGCCTCGATCCTAGTGTCCTCGACTCCACCTCTGCCAACGAAGTATAGGTAACAATTCTGCAGGCTTACTTCTCTCTTCCGCGACACATCCGTTAAGGTATGTAAATAAGATGGATTATTACGTCAGATTTATGTACAGCAGTTGGCTGCCAGAAATTTCGTAACGAATCAAGTAAACTTCGAAGGAGAATTATGTTTGAACCTAATTACTCCTTTTACCATCATTGTGATGTTCCAAAAACAGTAGTTTGAGTACACCAAAATGGGAGGCACAAGCAGTCGTTAGGGAGGGCACAGCCCCCCTGGCCCCCCGCAGCGACGGCACTGTGTACACCACATCGCAGTCACGACAAGATATTTGATAAACAAGGCCCTACTTTTCTTTGTCCAGAACTTTGTCTTTGGGCTTACAAAAAATATTAGACAAGACACAAACAGGCTTTATAGCCAACCCCAAAACCAACTTGCTGCAAAACACGCTTAATAGGCTCCGTGAGATTCGGCACGTAGGGGACCACAGTCATGATTTTCGTTTGTTGGGGTTCGCTTTCAAAATGAGCAGGCCGTCATTTGCGATAAAAAAGTTGCTAATTTCATCGCAAACGACGGCCTGCTCATTTTGAAAGCGAACCCCAACAAACGAAAATCATGACTGTGGTCCCCTACTTGCCGAATCTCATGGAGCCTATTAAGCGTGTTTTGCAGCAAGTTGGTTTTGGGGGTGGCCATGAAGCCTGTTTATGTCTTGCCTAATGTTTTTTGCAAGCCCAAAGACAAAGTTCTGGACAAAAAAATGTCGCGCCTTGTTTATCAAATATCTTGTAGTGACTGCGGTGCGGTGTACATCGGTGAAACAGGCCGAAGCTTAGAAACTAGAAGACGTGAGCATATTGATGCAGTGAAGAATTTTGACCTGAAAAAATCTGCACTGTGTCAGCATGTCGCAGAAAATGATCATTTTATAGATTGGGATAATGCTAAAATATTAAGGAGGGAACCACATTGGCACAAGCGTCGGATACCGGAAGGTTATTTGATAAATCAAAAATCTTTGGAATTGAACGTTTCAAATCGCAATGATGGGTTAATTGTTCCGGCCGTATATAAATCTCTGTGGAGCTAAATTCCTTTTCTAGAACATAATGTTTTGCAATGGATCCTTTTCATACTTTCTCAAACTGTAAGTGAAGTATCCTAGTTATTATAAATATTATTAATTTTTTTCACCCTGTTAGTGACATAATTTTTCAATATTCCTTTTTTCACGCTGTTAATGACATAATTTTCACTATTATATAATGTTATTGTTCCATCATTTTAATGATTTGGGTATACTAGAACAAGTATTGTGATGTTTGTATGTTTTTACTGTTACCTATATCATTCTGCTGTTATTTTTCTCGTTTATCTTTTTGTAATTGCAAAGGCAGCACTGCCGAAAATTGTTCTGAAGAAGCTTACCGGTATGAGGAGCGAAACGTCAAATCACTAAATAAAGTCATCGGTAGAACAAAGTGGTTATGAATAACTATCCTGATGAACGCAACGCGTCTGTTATTTTTACGTAATGACTTATCTGCAGTTTTGCAACATTGAGATTACTGAGAGCGTTTGTTTCTTTTTAGGAAAATTTGTTGATAAGGATTAATAGAACTAGGCTTATGTGTAGACATACGTACCGGTACATTAGGCTATCCAAGACTAATGAAGATATGTTTTTACTGATCAATTTTCTGGAAGTGTATGAAGGGTTGGGAGGTGGGGAGGAGTAGGGAGAAGTGGGGTTAAAGAAATTTGAGTGGAGTGGCTTAGAAAAAAGCCAGCTGCGTGTTTCTCACTGAATTGTTTCTACAAAGATTAAATCATATTGTTTTTGTTTTTTGACTGAACAATTTTTTTCGAATAATACTGGTACTATTGTTTTTGATACTATTGCAGTTTTTTGTTATTGCTAGCAATATCAATAGTTGGTAAAATATCATCCTATTTAAAAGTGTGGCCCGCAGAATATTGTGCTTATTGCTATTTCCCCGCAATTAAAAAAGATGGCAAACCTCTGATTTAGCATATCACCATCGCTATATTTTCTATCTCCTGACTGTACAATCAGAATCAAACAGTGAACCCCAATTTCAGACACGATCGAAAGAGCGTATAAAATATACCCTTTGCTTAAACGTGGTAGTTACGTGGTAATCACGTGGCTACGTAAATAGTTTCGTCACTACCACGTATAATTGCCACGTGGTCACCACATAGCTGAGTGTCGACAAAGTTACTGGTAGTTACGTAAAATTACCACGTTGCCACCACGAAACGTAACGTTATAGCCACGTGGTGACCACGTAATATTGGTAGCTGGGAACTACGTCATTTCCGTTATATTTGATACGATTCGCAGCGCAGTCCCCGTGCATTCGCCACATTCGTAGTGCAGTCTCCGTGGGTTCGCAGCGCAGTCTCAGCGCAGTCTCCGTCAATTTGATGGCGAATGCCTGCGAACCACGGAGACTGCAGTACGACTCTACGGAGACTACGCTCACAATTGTAAAAAATTTGAACAGGTTGAAAATTTTTGCTCGTTGGCGACTCCACTGCGAATGCGCTGAGATTGCGTTGAGACTGCGCGGAGACTCAGAAAACTAAAAAATGTTCAATTCGCAGTAGAGTCGCAGTTAAAGTCGCCAAAGTGTGAGAGCAGCATTAGCTAATAGCTTGCTTATTTTTCATCTAAAATCGCAAAAATGCGAAATTTGCATTGTGGTTTGTAAATTTGATTGCGGAAGTTAGGTTCCGCTTTGACTTGGAACGAAAATTCAGTTCCGCAATTGCGGAGTCGCGCTGCGCTTCAACTGAATTAAAACGCTAGTAGCGGAAATTATGCTGCGCTTCAGAAAACAAAAATTTGAATTGCGCATCTTGCACTGCGCTTTTAGTGGTTAAAAAAGTCGTTGCACTTTGTTGTGCTGAACGCTTTTTGTAAATATTCGCACCCACCGCTACCAAAAAGGGTTATATAATCGAAATTGTTAGAAATACCACAGGCGTAGCCAGGGGGTCCATGTACCCCTAAATTGAAATGTAACCAATGACAAAAAGCTGACAAAAAGTCTGTTATTTCTTCAGCTTCAATTTCTTTTATCATTGTTTCTTACAACAGTAATTCACTACAAGACTGTCGATTATGGGCCCCGGCCCCCTCTAGATCCAATTTTCGCCAACCAATTTAAATGTACAATCTGGAAAAGCTTGATAGTTTTGTCCTAAAAGTGGCTATCATTAAAAAAGTTGCTATCCCAAACCTTAATTATGAACGTAACTCAATAACCAGAGTCAGATTTACCATAATATGAAACCGTAACAGCTAGGGGCCTCGCGCTGAAATGGTGAGACTTTTTTGAGGTCTTTACCACTATTTGATAGGAAAATGTTGCGAAATTCTCCAAAGTGCCAAAGGCCCAGCGCAATGTAAATTCGGCCCGGGCAATATAACATGGTAGTAGGCGTAACCATCTTTGTGCCATTTTTATAAGACAATCCACCGCCACCTCGCCAGTTTTTACGCCAAAAAATACTTTTGAAAAAAAATTAGCGAGTGGAAATGCCCATTGAACTTTAAATTTCGATTGAGGGTGCCTAGGCCTCCTAGTTGTAGATGTAGTCCTACAACTGGTTATTTCTATGACAAAACAAAAATCTCTAAGGAAAATTTTCGAGTGGATTATTATTCACTGCTAAAATATTGCATAAGGCAATGTACCTTGCTTTTCCCTGCCTGGGCCAACTCACTTACAAAACTTAACCCCAAATGCAAGATTTTAAACGTGATTTGGACGTAAATTGTTTGTAAAAGAAGGATTGAACAAGTTAATTTTTTGAATTGTCTTTCAAATGTTAAAAATCTAGTTCTTTTAAATGGCTCTAAACATGTGCGAATTGTGATACAATGGCATTAAAATGGCTAGTTTTATTAAAAAATTTAAAAAATCGCCCAGCGGCTGGGGGGAAGCCCCCAGACCCGGTTTGTAATACGTTTGAGTTAAACTATAGGTTGCTCAATGCGTCTTCTAATTTACACTTTTTGGGGGGTTTAAGCCCTCTCCTTAGAGCAAAAGTCTGGTTATGTGCCAAACACAGGCCACGGCTTCTGATCTTCCAATCTACAATATCTTTGTCTCACAAAAAGTTCCTTTTTCAATAATTCCTAACGGCGTCATTGCATGTGATTTGTGGTTTGGCCCCCCTCCCAATCAAAATTTCTGGCTACGCCTATGTGGTGTTTTATCGACTTAAGTATAGGCTCTTCATTTAGTTGACTAGAAACAGATGCGCGGAGAAAAAGAGAAGAGCATTGAAGAAAAAAAAGTTTACTCGTGTTGCGAAGTTTTTTTGCGGTTACGCGCATTCGACTGATATTAGATTGGACATATTCGTAGAACGATGAACCACGAAGAAAAAAGTCACGCTGTTTGGAAAAATTGACATATTTTAGAACAAATAAACCGTGAAGAAAAAAGACAAAACTGGTAACTTGCAGTCTACTAATCAAGAGTAAATGACGTAAAGGCTCCAAAATAGAGCAACAACAATTATAAATTACGTCTTACAATTCTACTTCATTTGACCTCACCTTAATGCTGTCTCTGCGTCTAAATGGAGTCTACGCGTCTTAATGCTGTCTCCACGTCTGAATAATGAATTAATTAGCCGAATGAATTTTTTTAATGCATCCGACTTTTTTATTTTTTTCGGCTGCTGTATTGGGAAAAGAAGTTGGATTAACAGCAAATAAATTTCAATAATACTATTCAAAGTTGAAACCCGAAATCAGATCAAAGAATGCGACTAAAATAACGTTTTGCTCGATACCCTCATACCTCTTTTGCTGCGTCCTTGAGATGAAGATTGCGTCGTATAAATGGCATCTCCTTGGCCCAAATGAGTGTTGCGACTGATGAATCGCGAAATTTTGTTGTAGATGATTGTTAGAGTAGTTGGTGCTTGAGACGATGGTAATTGTCCACCAGTAGCTCTGTCTGATACCGGTATGTTGTCGGTAGAGTTGCCTGATAAAAGCAAAGATCATATTCGACAATATTTTAGAGTATAAAGACTTGAAAAGGTGCAGCTTGAGTTCGGTTTTATTAAAGAAATGAGAACTACTTTAGGCAATAAAGATGTCCCCCAAACTTTGCTTTATTTTTCCCCTTATCCGCAAAAATACGATTTCATCCGTTTGACTTTGTACTATTGGCAAACCAACGTTTTAAAATTTCGTGACATCCGAAAAGATGACATTGCAAAATTTCTTGCGGAATATCGAACGTCGCCTTGCTGATATTGCAAAAAAATGTCAAGTCGCAAAATTTGTTGCGGAAAAAGAAACGCTGTATTTGATAATGGAACATCGCATTTCTTATTTTGCAAGAAATTTTGCAAAGTCATTCGTTCTTGATGTCTCGAACGTTTAAAGCCCCGGGTTGCCCAAAGTACGGGGTCAAACCGATTAAATCTATTTTCGCGGATAAGGCAAATAGTAGAACAAGATTTAGAGCACGTCTTTATTACATAGATCTTCAATAAAACTGATCTCGAGCAATACCTCTTTAAGAAACACTAAGATAAATCATAAACGTTATTAGTTCTAAAAAATCAGCCAGTACTATAAAATAATGTCAAAACTTCATGCATTTTGGTTTTCTTTGAGAAATAACGAATTAAGGAACCATCATCAAAATTGTTTAAAATTTTGTACAGGGAAGAAAATGAAATTGCTTGAAAAGTAAGCAGCTTGTTAAGTTGTTATAATGCTTAAACTGAATTTCATTTTATCAAGAACACTGTAGCAGTTTTTGCCGACGTCATGCCCGATTTTTTTTAGCTTATGCTGAAATCAAAAGTCGGGATTTTTCTTCCATTAAATTGATTCCTTTTGCCATTGCCTACTCTGCAACTCCAAGACTACATAATTTTTGTCAGGGGTTGTATAGATTCCCTGGTTTTTATTATCTATGCATTGCTCAATAAACATATTTTGACATTTATGCAAATCCTGTGTGTGGTGAATCGTCTCATTAAACGGCTGCTTACTTGACAGCTCAAAAAATATGTTGCTTGTGGAGAGTTGATGATGTCTTCGAATAAGCATATATCATTACCTTTTTTCGGCTTTTTTTCGTTACTGTCAATGAGCAAGCTTCGAGGACTCTCCGGAAAAAACGGTAGAGTACAGAGCTGGATGACAAAAGGGACAGCAGTAAAGGCCAAAAGAACCGGCCACAAACCAGCGATTCCAAGCAGCTCTTTGAAACCAAGAATCTGTGCAGAAAGAATGCCTACAAAAACAAAAAGAATGCAAGCAAGCCAGAAAATTAAAATTAAATATTTTAATTTTTTGAAAAATGAACAGTCTTACAAATGCTGTGATTATGAGATGAAGCGGCGCACGTTGCGCAGTCAATAAATGCTGTACTGACATGTACAATGTACAGACTGCTTAAGCTGAAACATTCCAACAAGACCCCAGAGGCGCAAAAATTGCCCCCAATTCTACTGCACTCATAATGATGTCAATAACTTATAACAACAAAAGCTACAAACAACAATTTTCCACAAATTTGTTCATTCAAAGTTTATAAACATTACATAAATTACGCACCAACTGTTACAAGAAGCTGGTTTATCACTACAATTCCTCCTCTATATTTTTTCGGTGAAATTTCTCCAAGGTAAAAAGGAACAACAGTGGTAGTCAAACCTAAACAAAAACATTGCTACTTCAAGATCTAAAGCGTTAGCTGCAAGTTAATAGCAGGGAATTGAATACGGTACGGTACGAAATTACGTTACGGTTGAATTTTGAAAAAAATACAATACGGAATTACGTACGGTATTTTCTCGTAAACTACGGTACGAAAATACGGTACAATTTTTTTCGTACCGTACTCTTTCCGTATGTTAAGTTTTAAAGACAAAAACTTTGGCTTTGACTCAGCAGAAATTATTGCATTGAATATGCGATATGTGTCACCAATTTTAGTACAAGTTTGACCACACCAGAGTTTTTTTGACGTAAAGTTTGTATTATTTTATGACGTAACAAACATGTTTTGAATTGTAGTCTTAAATTAAACTGCAGAATTTCAACAAAAGTTTTGTGATGTAACAAACTAATAGTAATTGTGTTTAGCAATACTAAACAATATTTTTTTTACTGTAGTGTCACTATTTGATCAGGTAGACGTTAGTGCAAGTAGTAGGCATGCTAAATGAACTACTATCTGATAGTAATACAGCACCGACATAATTATGTAGACCGTAGAGTCGGAGAGTTATTGATTATTGCACATCGAGGATACCGGTGAGAGTATGTTATTCCCTAGAGTTTGTAGTTGCAGTATTTTTAATGCAGATGCTATTTTAAACAAAATTTCAATTGCAGTGGAAAACTGGGGGAATAGTGTACAGAGAAAAGTTTTATTTCAAGGATTTAGTTTACTCAATTGGTTATCTATGCTGTACTGAATTTACCTGGAGAATATTTTTGGGAATGTGATTTTCATTGCTGGGTTAAAGATTTTAACAGTGTTGGGCAAGTTAATGAGAAACGTTAACTTCGGTAGCAGTTAATTCGCTTAGAATTTTCAAGCATTTTTTGAACTCATTTAAAATTAAGTCGTTAACTAAAAAACAAAAGTAACGCAAGTTAAAGCTAAAAGTTAATTCGTTAATTAAAAAAAAGAAAAATCAATATTAACCTGCAGTTGATGCCCAATAAAATGATTTCATTTCCATGCGAAATAAAAATTACTGATTCTGATTTCTGTTACTATGGTATTTTGTATTATTACGGCATTATACTCGATTGCAAACAAGTATTATTATTATGGCAATAGGACGCATGGTGTAGTATCGAAATTTAACGGATTAACGTAAACATTAAAGTAGTTTAACGAAAGTTATAGTTAATAAGTTAACTCACAAAATCTTTTTAACTCATCAATGAAAAACTTAACTTCCGTAGTAACGAGTTAATGCCCAACACTGGATTTTAGCCAACGATTTGGGGAGTTCCAGTAGTCGCTTCAGTAGTGGCGCCAGCGGGAGTACTGTCAGCTATTTGGTCCTTTTTGTTTTTCTCGTTAAGAAGTACTCAAAGACTTGATTACAGCATTTTAGTTTTTTGATTGTGTTCATCTCGAGAAGTGAGCGTAAGCCGTCGAAAGACTTGTGGTGTAAACGAAAACGCACTTTTACTGTACGAGAAAACGAGATCTGCAAGCAATGAAATGAAATTTATTGCTGATACATACATCTCCTGCTGTATCGTAGCTGTTTTGAATTGTTTTTTGGAGAATACGATCTACTGTTTATGATCGAGCTTTTACTTAATTATTTTACAATTTGCGCTTATTTTTCAGGGTTCCATGTTCCACTGAAAATAGACTAACAGTTACAGCAAGCAGTGGCGGATCTAGAAAATTTTGGTGGGGGGGATGATAAAATTTATGAGCACGAATTGTGTATAATCTCAAAATATTGCATGTTTATGATTAATGTTCTTGACCTCGCGCAAACTTGTTGGGGATATTTTTGATCCGTCCCATCCCAAAAACGTTACCAGTATGTAAAATATTTTTTAAAATTTAACCAATGACATAAAATTAGTTTCATGTCATTGATTTAACGTATTCAATTCAAATTAATAACATAAAACGCTCTTTTCGTCTTTCCTGCGTCCAAAATCGTATTTATTAAACTTTCGCTAGCATAGTAGTCTGCATCTAAACAGAACAGGCGCGTTGCCAGAAATTCGCAATGAGGAAGTGGCTTTGGGGGTCTGGGGGCGGAGACCCCAGCGTTCGAAAATTTTGCATTTTTTTGCAAAAATAACTTCATTTTAGGGCTATTTTGATTAAAAAATAATGATTTTAAAACGTGGCTTAGAAATTGGCAATGCAAACAAGATTTAACTGGTGGCATAAATGGGCTATTTAGGAGGTGGCTATTGGTAAAATGTTAGTTCTCTTGTTTAGATGCTGGTAAATTATAAAATCGAATAGTTCAATAAAACTCACACAGAGTAATCTATTTCGTATACAGTTTATGGAGAAAAATATTTTTTTTTTAGGGGGGCTAATGAAAAGAGATTTGAGAGAAATGATTGGTAATGAACTAATACTGAATAGCCCCCCCCCCCCTATTTCTTAGTTTATAGAATATTTGTTGATGACACCTATGTTTAGCATTTTTACACTTGCGATCAAATTTGATTGCTTATTTTTTACCATTTTCCAAAGTTTTCATTTATTTGTTGGTTTTATTTTTGACGAATTAGCCCCCTTCCCCCTGAACATATGTTTCAAAAGATGCTTTAAATCACTATTTAGTCCACTCCAGTGCATAAAACAGTCTCCAAAGTGCTAAAAACGTAGTGTTTTTCCCATTCTGCATTTTGGTCGACATATCAATAGGGGGACTATAGCCCCCCCCACGCCCCTGGCTACGCTACTGGTATTGCGTGTGGTTTGAGCAAAATGCGCCATAATTGAACTCCTGTTGTGTTATGCCTTTATCGTTGAAAAGTGCGAGTTGTGAATTTTGCTAGTTTGGCGCTTTCAAATCAATCGGACCTGTAAAAAAACTAATTTCTGCTTTGTAAAAACTTCGGTGTAAAAATAACTTTTTTCTCCCCCCGCCCTACCCCAGCCCCCCCAATGGCTTCAGAAATTATATCGCAATCACCCGGCCTATCTAGTATTCACTGATTGCTTTTTTTAATGCTTAATATTATGCATATGCACGTTATGTTTAGGCTGGTGGGGGAGGATGCATCCCCCCATCCCCCCCCCCCCTAAATCCGCCACTGACAGCAAGGTTACATCAAACCTTAGATTTTTGTGTATTGCTAATCTATTACAGGATTCTGTTTCATAATTATATGCATGTTAACATTAAAATGTCCCTTATGCTTGAAATTCGTTTCTGATAATGAAGATGCTGTATTTTGTAATACTAATAATAACTGGATGCATGCAACATGTGAAAAATTAACTAGAGCTGAATTCATAGGTGGGCACAAGTCTGTTAATCGTTAATAACGAAGCTAACTTTTTCTTGAATTCGTTAATTCGTTAAAAAGTTTTTTTTATGTTAACGGACTAAATTAACTTCCGTTAAGTTCTGTTAACGGACTAAACTAACTTTCGTTAAGCTCTGTTAACTTCCGTTAAGGTTCTTATCGTTAATATCTTGCACCATTCATTCATCGTACAGGTACAAACCAATTTGCACTGGTAGGACTTGTTGCGTATTAGCACAAGTTTAATAAAAGAAAGCGAAGAAAAGAGCTCTTTTTTGTAACAAATATTAAGGTGCAGCCTCATAGATCTATTAATTATCGCTGTTCGCAATTTTCGAAGATTTTCCGATCGCAGCTTCGTTAGTGCAGTTGAACTTATTTCTATCTTGAAATTAGATTAGACTTTAAAATGTAACTTCCAAAACACTAAAACACCACCATAGCAACAAATATTTCCTTACAATCTGCTCAACAGCGTCAATACGTGTTCTAGAAGCGAATGAATAAAAAGAAATGTAAATTACAAGCAAAATGTTGACGGATTAACGGACGTTATTAACTTCCGTTAATTAAAGCTGAAAATAACGGATTAACGTTAACGGAGGTGTGAAGTTTGTTAACGGACTAGTGGTTAACGAAGCTGACGTTTTGCATGAACTTGCCCACCTATGGCTGAATTTATAAATCTATGTAATGAAAGTTAGGAAACTGAATGGACTTGCTCAAAATGTTTACTAAAAGCTTTGCTTTTTTACTGTTGTACTAGCAAAGTATTTGATTCTTTATTCAGTGATAAAGATAAACTTCTGTCTAAAACCAAATTAGATCCCTCCAATCGTAATAAATTATTTTCAAATACGGATATCGATATTTGGAAAACTGATTCGAACAATAGTCGGTTTGAAAACAATTTAACAGAAGAAAACCTTGATTTCATTGACAATAATTACATTACTTGATTTCATTGACAATAATTATTAATGTAATTTCATCCCAATCCTAGCCCATTTGAATTTAAGCTTGAAGCAGTTAGCATGGATATTGTTTTATAATGACAGCTAACTGACATCCAAGACATAGGCGAGAATAGAGAGCCTATTTCTCATTGGACATACTTGAAAGTGTTACTTTTTTTGCATTGCTTACAATAGTTTTGTAAATTGTTGAATTTCTGAGCCAAATTGCTCTATATGTTCTAGAGAAGTTAATGAGAATGAAAATGCTGTATTTTGTAACATCAGTAACCATTGGATTCATGCTAATTGTGAAAACTTGAACTCAGAAGAATTTGAATTATTATGTCAGGAGAGTGAGGATATAGAATGGGCATGCAAAAAATGTCTATTTAAAGCTTTGTCCTTTTTTATTTGCCCTAAAAAAGGGTTAAATTCTTGAAGTTGCGAATCTAAAAGGAATGAATCTCGTGTTAATTTGAACCCCTCATACCTCAACAAATTATTTTCAAACCCTGATAGTGCTAAAAGTGGTCTTTATCACAAACAATTTGAAAATGATATCATAGATGAACCAATGACATAAAACTAGATGATACGCAACTCTTTTTCCCACTCTTTCTCTCCTCTTTGTTTCTTTATTATGCGGATTTTTGCTCTGTCTTTGCCCACGCTGATCTGCTGACAGTGACTGTACTGCACAGCCTTAGCCTTGCTTAACAACCAGCAGGTAGCAATAATAATAAAAATTGTTGTCTCTAAAAGTAGTAGCTTTGCGTAATTTGCTTTAGAACTTATGTCAACTGCTAAATTACCATCCAAAATCCAATTTTTGAGTAACTTTTGCTGGAAATGACATAAATAATGTCATCAAAACTCGTAGTTTTTTACTGCATACAGTTAATGGTTGGTTGCTTGGTTAGTGGTTAGTTTGCGCGCTTTCATTTTTTTAATATAATATTTCTTAATATAATATTTAATATAATATTTCATTTTTTTAATTTTAATATAATATTTTTCAATATTTTGCCGCATTTAAGCTGTTTTTGAATAAGACCGCATTTTAAGACAAAGTTTGGGATGCTTTTAAGCGCCTAAAATCGAAGTCACGTTACCATGTCACCACGTTATCATTTTTTTGTATTTGAATTGTTTTATTGATTTTTAAAACATTGACTGTATAATATTTTTGCGTGAAATTTCGGCTGCTAAGTTTATTTTGGGGGGTTGCCGCTCAAAATAATTTTGCCTTCTTCAACGAAAAATCGAAAAACACTCGATTTTAAAAAGTTTTAGCGAAAAATTTCAAATTTGGATGTGATTAAAATATGGTGTCACCTCAAAACTGTGAAACCCTGAGCCGACCCCCCTCTTTCTCAGTAACGCCACTGGCTCTTATATTATTGATTTGCTTAAATTTTATTCTCGCTTTTGTCGCCAATAGCAATAAAATGAAACTTTTTGACATTGTTTCAGATTTGTCCGGTGTGGTGTGATTTAATTTTATTTATGACTCTTTTATTGACTAGAAACAGCGCAGTCCCGTTAAGTGTGGAATATATTGTGGAAGTTCTAAGCGATATTGAGCTCCATAACCATTCTGCTCTAGATGAGGCTGGACCGTTTCATACGTTTAGGTGAATCAGTTGAATGTTCATTGTTGACCACAACGATAACCCCAGTTTGATTTCAGTTGAAAAGCATTATTTTATCCAGTGCCGGATTTACCGTATGGCAAGCTGGTAAATTCCAGACACCCCGCGCTTACTCGCGTGACCTTTCCTATTGTTTCTTTTTTTTAGATCATATTTTCTGGAATAAGAAAACTGTAACTCAATAGTCGATTCTTCTCCGTTTGCCTGGGGATCTGCGCTTTGTAAATCCGGGCCCCCTGTTTACGTTCGACGCATACACCCTAATCACGAAAACTATGTGATAAATAAGCACTATCGCGCCTGTGTTAACAATATTTATTGAACAGCTCCAACACTGCTCAAAGCAGTTCAAAACAAAGGGAGGAATAAAGCTGCACGTGCAGTCGCAACACATACAAACACTAAAAATCCCAGATAAGAAACAGAGTATAAATGAAATTATTAAAGTATCGGACAGGCTTAGTTTTGGTTGTTGCTTGATTCAATAACGTCTTAGAAAAGTCGTTAACATTCTATTTAACTTTTTCTTAGCAGTAGCTTAATTGCTTTTAACAATCTTAATTTCCGTATTGAGGGTGGCTGCTAAAATCACCAGATGTTTTCGACTAGGATGCTTTTTACAATATTAAATTGACATACATCTTGCCTTCCTACAAAATTTAAGCAACATTGAATAAAAGCAGTTTTATTACTGATTGCTTGGAAGAATATTTAATTACAGCACAAACGTAACATTACGCTAAGCCAGTAAAATGACACGGCGATAAAACGATCCACAATATTATAGATATTTTAAAATCTGACAAATTGTGCTGGGGCGCCGTCGCATCTACAACTTTTTCAGGGGCTACTGTCTTAACAAGAGAGCTTTTCGACATTATTTCTTCAGCGTAATCTATAGACGTACAATTAACAGGTAGGACTACGTTCATGAAGAAAATACTACATGCCCTTAGCATTTCTCTTCAGAGTGGTCGAGAGGGTAAAGGCGTCGTTCTTACGACGACTCTGATCGCGTGATCATAAGTTCAACCCGCACCCTGGTCACGCTGTTGCGTCCTTGGATAAGACGCTTTACGATGATTATCTCTGCTTGGTGGTTTCGAACAAGCAGCAAATTTACGTGAGAAAAAGTAAAACGTCAACCGGAAAATGGTCAACTACTAAGCGGGTGCGGATTCGTCCAAAGCATAGCGCACCGTCACTTTCTCGTGATAGGAGGATCAAGATAAACCAATCAAAAAAATCAAATTAAGTAGTTAAGGCGCTGTTTTTTACGGATACTCTTTTTTAACGCAGAAAAACTCGAAAGCAGATGCGGCTTAGTCCGATATAAAGCGCCACCGTCGTTTCGTGACAGTAGGATAAAGAAGAAACAAATTACCGGAACAAAATACGAACAAAACTCAAAATGTCGTTTGACGTTTCCGTAAATACCTCCACCCTGGAAGAATTATGTTTTAGCAAGTTCTTGCGAGAAAATGTCAATGCATCATTATAATACCTACCAACTTACCTATATATAATACCATTTAATACCATTATTATATACCATTGAAATATACCATATATTATATTTTAATGCCATTATTATATTAATACCATTATTTTATACCATGTAATACATTATTACCTATATTAACTAACATCATTATAATACCATTTGTCAATACCTACCAACCAACAGAAGTCCATAAAACCTGGAACTTCTGAACTTGGTACCAGTAAGTTGGGTAACATCCCTGATCTGAATAGGCTACCCTAAGCTATAAAATCAGCAACAACCTTAAACATATCGCTTTTACTCAAATGACATGAACATAAATCCAGACCAGTTTACTTCAAACACTATTCATAACCTTGCAGGTACATAATTAGCGTTTTTAACCGATCTATGTCGGCACGCACGCAAATGGCCAGTACCAGAGAAAACCAGAAGAGTGGGGCCTGCAGTGAAGCGTGACCAAGAAGAGAATAAAATGAGCGCATTTGCGGAGTTTCGGATCATCTAGTTTTATTTCATTGGATGAATCTATCAATTTTGCTGAGAATAATTTTATTCTCTCTGAAAATGTACATAACCTACCTAAAGAGATGTCTAGAAATTCTACTATAATTTTGATGCATTTAAATATTAGATCACTACCTCAAAACTTCGACAAGCTCAAAATACTATTATTGTCCATGAAAACTAAGCCACATGCAATTTCTTTAAATGAAACTTGGATCAAGCATGGTCATATGGGTGAATTTAACTGCTTATCTGATTATGTTTTAATCTCCAATTCCAGGGAGAAAAGTCCAGGAGGAGGTGTAGCATTTTATATTCATAAATCTTTGTCATTTGATGTAAATAGCAAATATGCACTAATGCATGAAAAAAATTTCGAATCTCTATTCACTGACATTTTATTACACAACAATCAGAAACTCACTATTGGAACTATATATAGATCACCAAATCAAAAATCCAGCGCAAATGCTCAGTTTATTAACACCTTAAGTGGTATACTTACCAATCTCATTGTCTAAAACCCCAGTTATGATCACAGTAGACTTAAATTACAATTTGTTGGACTGTGAAAACACTTATGTTAATAATTTCATTAATATAATGTATGAAAATAGCTTTTACCCTACTATAACTAAACCAACCAGGATTACATGTACAGCTGCTACAGTGTAGATCACATTTGGACAAATATGCTAACGTTAAACCGAAAAATCACTACTGCCATAATGGTGGACTGTGTTGCTGACCACCTACCAGTTATTCTATGTGCCCAAGTAAATTGCAAAATTTCTCAGGATAATCAAGCTATCAATAGAAGGCGAAACTACAGTAACGAAAATATCATAAATTTTATGGAAGAATTACAAAGTATAGAAACATCAACAATTTTATCTTGCACAGAAGCTAATAATGCTTACACTCAATTTATATCTAAATACACTGAAGTGTTTAACAACTGTTTTTTTTTTTAGGAACCAAACTAAAAAACACAAAATTAAAAAAGCAGTTTAGTATGACGCCGAACTACGAGAAACCTACAAATCTAAACAATTGTTGTACAAAAAATATGTGAGAAAACCAAACGAGTCTAACGAAAAAAATTACTCACAGATTAGGAATTTTTATGATAGACTTATCAAAAAGAAAAAACAACTGCACATATAGCAAATACTAACTGAAAACAATATGATTTGAAAGTCACATGGGGTGTAATAAATAGACTTTTGGGGAAAACAAAACAAACAGCAAAAAAGTCAATGATAATAAACGGATTCTTGATATCAGATGATGCTGAAATTGCTAATCAGTTTAATAGATATTTTACTTCAGTTGCTGAAGACCTTGTGAATAATATTCCCCACTACTGAATCTCACTTCAAAAACTATTTGTCTGAACCAAATGTCATATCAATCTTTATAAAGCCCACAACACCGGATGAAATACAAAACATAATTTCTACCATCAAGCCAAGTTAAGCTGTGGAATTGACAACATTTCATCAAAAGTGATAAAATACACTCCCAAAACCATCCTAAAAGCACTGTCTCATGTTTTTAATCTATCACTTGCTCAAGGCACATTTTTTCCTCATTTAAAACTGCTAAGGTAATTCCAATATACAAAAAAGAAGACTCCAAAATCATCCAAAACTATAGACCAGTTAGTCTGCTATCATGTTTTTCAAAAATTTTAGGGAAAGTGGTTTATTTAAGACTAAATAATTTTCTTGAAAAAAACAACTTTTTCTATAACTGTCAATTTGGCTTCAGAGAAAACCATTTCACGGAATTAGCAGCATCATTTCTGGTAAGCAAATTAACCTCTGCCATAGAATCAAAGGAATTAACAATGGGAATTTTTTTAGATCTCTCTAAGGCATTTGATTGTGTTAATCATCAAATATTACTCAGCAAACTTTATCACAGTGGTATTAGAGGAATAGCCCATTCTTGGTTTACTAGTTATCTAAGTAATCGCAAACAAATTACCCAATGTAGAAATCAACTTTCTGAAGCTTGTGAAATTAAACATGGGGTTACGCAAGGCTCTATTTTAGGACCAATCTAGTTTCTAATCTATGTTAATGATTTTAATAAATGTTTAAATAAATCTGATGCAATTATGTATGCAGATGACACAAACATTTTCTTACACTATAACCTATTGACAATTTATTCACCAATGCCCAAATTGAAATGAATCTCATAACTAACTGGTTGGCAGCCAATAAACTAACGCTTAATGTAGGTAAAACGAAATATCTTCTTTTTAGGCCAAACAAAAAGAACATTGCTAGTTATGACAGGCCGTTATACTTTAATAATACTTCTATCGAACGAGTTCAAAATATAATGTTTTTAGGTTTAAATCTTAATGAAAATCTCTCTTGGAAAATCCACATGATTGCGTTACTCAAAAAACTGCGGTCTTATTGTGGGGTTATTTTTAAACTTCGATACTATCTAAACACTGAAAATTTAATTCAAGTCTCTCACTCCCTTATTGAAAGCCACCTTCGATATGGCATAATAGTCTGGAACCATGGAAACAAAACAATAGTAGACAAAATGCAACATATTTGTAATAAATTTATTTCATTTATAAACAGTAACAAACAGACAGGAAAACATAATTTTTTCTCAATAAATAACTTGAATATTTTATCAACGAGTTTGTTTATGTTTAAGCTGAAACACAACATACTCCCTAAATATTTCTTCCGCTATTTCAGTACAACAAGCAAATTTACACAATTCCTACACGCAATAATAGTTCATTTCGTCTAGCCTTTTTTTCCAAATCTATAACACAACAATCAATAATGTTTAAGGGTGTCAAAATTTGGAATTCTCTTCCAGCAAAAATTAGACAAGGGCAAAGCATCAGCATTTTCACTGCTCTTTTAAAAGACTTTTTGTATGAAAATCAAACAATTGCTCGAAATGATTAAATGAACTAAACTTTTCTTTGTGTGTGCTTATGTGTTAAAAAGAAGACTATTCAGTAAAACGGTAATTGATTGATTGAATCAGTAACACGGTGTTCAAGAAGATAGCAACTCATAAATGACTGAATTATAATTCTGTCTGTCTGACTGTTCATTATCTACTGTTCGGTTACTGATAACACTGTAAATAAGTGTATATAATGTATATAGTTTGTTTTGTTTGCGCTTAATTTTGTGCTTTAATGTTTGTTCCACTTTGCTTATAATGTACTATCGCTACCGGTATGTTACTTAGGTTGCATGGCCATACTATGCTTTAATTCATTGATATATTGCTGATAAATTGTAAATTGTATGTTAGTATGTTTTAAGCCCTCGGGCTTTGCCATGTTTTCCTGCCGATGTGTTGTAGTGCATCGCAAAAATTAATAAACTAAACTAAACTAAACTAAAATACTTCGCTCTTAATGGAAAGCATGAACCAAGGATATTCGTTAATCGCGATACATTTAAACATCAAATCATTAAATCTTAACTATGACAAACTAAATATATTAGTAACTTCAATGAAAAATCAACCACATGTAATATCTTTCAATGAAACTTGGATTAAAAATGGTCAGCAAGGAGAATTCAATGCTTTTTTAGATTTTGTTTTGGTTTCAAATTGCAGAAGTAAATATCGAGGAGGAGGCGTGGCCTTTTATATTAAAAAAAAATTATCGTTCAGTATACAGAATAGCTATGCTAAAATGATTGAAAAAATGCTTGAATATTTGTTTATTGATATTTCACTCAACAATGATAAACTTACAATTGGTACTGTTTACAGATCACCAAATCAGAAATTAACAGCCAACATGCAGTTTATTGATCATCTAACACCAACTCCAGCTATAATTACTGGTGATCAAATTTACAATTTACTAAAATACAACAAAAATTGTTTCAGTGATTTTATTGATTTAATGTATGAAAACAGTTTTTATCCTGCTACCACAAAACCAACCAGATTCACAGTAGGGTGTACCAAAAAAACCCGACCTACTCTGATTTTGCTATAACTTGGCAGAATGGTACATTTGGGTGAGAAAACACGTGTGTTAAAATTTTTTTTTAATCCCGCGTCATTTGACGCCCCAGAAGTGACGTCATAGTTTTGGTGGAGAGCCGCGACCCCAAAATCCACTAAAATTGCCATATCTTGAAAACTACTTAAGCTAGAAACGTGGTTAATAGCCTCATTGGATGCAGAATACAAGATTTTATATCACACTTCAATACAACATATTGAGCTAAGATGAGTGGTTTAAGTGTAATTTCAAAAAAACTGATATTTTGCGATATTACGCGTACAAATGAAAACATGAAACATAAACATTGAACAATAGCATTTCACTGACTACACGAAGTTCATTTGACGCTCAAATTACCTGTAATTCTGCAAAACAATGGTACAAAATGCAGTATCATAAGTTGTTTTAGTTTTTTTCTTTCGGGGATTGAAGAGTTTGTTTTGGGTGATCGTATCACTTATTAGTCTATTACACCTAATAATATAACGATTCTCCAATCAAGTTCTATTGCAAAGAGTCAAAGCTTTTCAAGATCTGTTCGTGACATGAATTAAATCTTTGTTCTTGCTCATGTTGCTGCTGTTGCACGTACTTCTTTAACTTCTGGTAACATGAATGGCGCATAGTTTTCCGATCTTTCAGTACGATGCAGTTTTGGAGCACTATAGGAAAAAATGGATGTTTGTGACAAAAGCCAATGCTCTCTTTGCTGCATCATTTATGGCAGGTAGGTTTTCGATCATTGCTTTGACTGCTACAAAATCAGCATTTTGCGACCATGTTTTAGGATGTAAATCAATAAAGTTGGTAGCAGCCAGAAGAAGCTTTAACAATGTGTGAGAGTCTGCACCAATCAAATCTTTTAAATGCGTGGTAGAGGTCAAATCTGGCATTTTTACAATGCCCTTAACAATTGTCCCTTTGTTATCTTTGTGTTTGCAAGATTTTAGTTTTCGCCACATTTCTGCTTTCTCCATCAGTGAAAGCTTTTCGCTAAATAGTGAAAAAAACTATATGCCTTTCTGAAACATACCAAAGGTGATGCTCCAACTTTTCTTGAGCTGAGTTTGCAAATTTCAGATACAACGGTAAAATCAATTTTAGAGTTCTTGTTTCTGTGTTTTTCATGGATTTGAATACATTCCACAGTTCCAAGTTATGAATAGGTGCATCTGCTATAACTAATGCAGTGCATCAATTTTTTATGTAAAATAGTGAAAGAAAAGATGCCAGTGAAGTGATTTTGTCCATTGCATTTTCAGTTACAAACCCCATTTTTACCAGTTGAGTTCCATATCTTTTTAACTCAACGTCCACGGGCCCAATTGATCTAGGCCTATCTAACATTTTCATATTTTACAAAAATTGCCTGACTTCCTGAAGTTTTTTTTTTCTTTTTGAATTAGTGGATTCTTGAGCAGCAGTTTTCAAATATTCTTCACATTCTTTACTTACAGCCCAAAACGTTTCTTTCAATTTTTGCATAAATAATCTTTGCTTTTGTTGAATTGTTGGTGTAATTTTTTCTTCTGAATTTTTAAATGATTTTGTGACAATTTGTTTTAGTTCATTTACTAGTTTAAGCAACTTTGCAGTAAGTCCATAGTTGGATTGACAAAGAAACCCAGCTTTAATCCACCATACTTCAATTTCTGTAACAGTTTGCTTGGCTGCTTCTCTTTGACTAGACTGCGTGCTTGTTTTTTCTTGCATATCTTTTTAAATGTTATAAAATCGTAACAGAGCATTTTCAATTGTATAAGGTTTGCAAGTAAAACTAATAAAGTTTTCCAAAACCGATCTTTTAAAAGGCCAAAATTTTGTTTGTTTTCTAGCATTAATTATGCTCAGTTACTCACAATTAGTCTAGACTTTGCATTATATTAGCATGCACAACCTAAAACATTACAGCATGCACCAGACTAGTGGTCTTGGAGTAAATTAACTTGTGAGTGTGACATAAAACAAAGTAAGCCTTTAGATAGGCTACCAATCTTATTCTTCCTACGTCTATGCTAAAAACTGATTGGCAAATTATGAATAAACTCGGCTTGATTACTAAAACATACCTAGGTTAATTGTTAATAGTTTGTTTTAATGCCTTTGCACATACTGTACAATTAGTAGCCAGCTGGCCAAGATGCAAACCAACTAGTTACTGTACATATGGGTAGCCTACAAATAAAATACCGTTCTAATTCCTGCTGACGGCGTCCCCCCATCGGAGAGTTAGCGTCCCCCCATCGAGATTTAGGCGTCCTCCCATCGTGAGTTGAGCGCTGAATGACCAGAGGAAACATAGACAGTCAGGACTGTAAGGTTTTGCAAATTTTCTGTAGCTTGCTGGAACAACAGGCATGGTATATTTACATCTATATTAGAGATAAGTATTTGGAAATTACACTTAAACTACTCATCTTAGCTCAATATGTTGTATTGAAGTGTGATATAAAATCTTGTATTCTGCATCCAATGAGCTATTAACCACGTTTCTAGCTTAAGTAGTTTTCAAGATATGGCAATTTTAGTGGATTTTGGGGTCGCGGCTCTCCACCAAAACTATGACGTCACTTCTAGGGCGTCAAATGACGCGGGATTAAAAAAAAAAATTTTAACACACGTGTTTTCTCACCCAAATGCACCATTCTGCCAAGTTATAGCAAAATCGGAGCAGGTGGGGTTTTTTTGGTACACCCTAATTCACAGCTACTTCTGCTACAGTGCTGGATCATTTGTGGACCAACATACTTAACAAAAAACTAGCGTCTGCTGTAATGGTAGACTGTGTGGCTGACCATTTACCCAGCTAACTTTGTGTACAAGTACATAATCCTTCAACTCAAAGCAGAAATCAAAGCAAACAACAACTAAATTACAGCAGTGAAAATTTGATGAAATTTATGGAAGCCTTGCAAAATGTCGACACTAGACCAATTTTAACATCGACTGATGTTAATGATGCTTACAGTAACTTTGAATGTAACTACAGCAAAGCCTTTAACGATAACTTTCCTGTAATAAATTATTTCAAGTCAAAAAAATATAAAAATAAGAGTACAACTTGGTGTGATTCTGAGCTACAAGCCATCTACAAAACTAAACAGCGATAGTAGAAAAAATTTGTTAAAAAACCTAATGAAATAAATAAAAATAAATACGCTCAAATAAGAAATTACTCCGATAGACTTGTAAAAACGAAAAAGCAAGCATACATACAATCTAAACTTGTGGAAAACAAAAATAACTTAAAGAAAACATGGCAAATAATCAATCAGCTTTTAAGTAAGTCAAAAATCAAAATAAAGAATCAATTTTTCATTGACAATGAGTTGATATCCGATGATGCAGAAATCTCAAACCATTTTAACACATACTTCTCAACAATAGTTGAAAATTTGGTCAAAAAAATTCCTTGGACCGCTGCTAAATTTGCTGACTTTTTACCTCAACCTACTTTAAACACAATATTCTTTAAACCCTCTTCCGCTGAAGAAATACAAAGTATAATAACTACCATGAAACCAAAATCAAGCTGTGGCATAGATGATATTCCATCCAAAGTAATAAAATTTACCCCCAATAACATTTTAAAAGCTCTATCGCATATTTTTAACTTGTCGCTGTTTCGAGGAAAATTTATTGAACATTTTAAAACTGCCAAAATAATCTCAATTTATAAGAAAGGCGATTATAAAAACATTACTAATAATCGGCCCATAAGCTTATTGTCATGCTTTTCTAAACTCCTTGAAAAAATTGTGCAAGGTAAAAAAATGATTTCTTTCATAAATACCAGTTTGGCTTCAAGGAGTACTATTCTGCTGAATTGGCTGCAACATACTAACTTGGTTAATAAAATAACTGCTGCGATGGAGTCTAACGAAACAACTTTAGGAGTGTTCTTGGACTTATCAAAAGCCTTCGACATTATTTATCATAACATTTTACTTACTAAACTCTATCATTGTGGAATTCGAGGCACTGCTTATAATTGGTTCTCCAGTTATTCATACAATCGTAAACAAATCACTAAATATGGAGATGCATTATCAAATTCTTCTGACGCTAAATTTGGTGTTCTGCTAGGATCTATTTTGGAATCTACTTTGTTTTTGTTTTATGATTTTTGAGATGTATTGTTCTCGTTTTGGGGTTGTGGTTACAAAGGTATTCTACAAATACAAAAAGATAACCCCCAAAAAGTTTTTAAATTGGATAAGTCATGTGATGTTACATATGTAGGGTTGCCAAAAATTTTCTACGTGGGATATTTCTTCGCATTTGGTGAATATCTTTGCAATCGCTGTCCCAAAATGAGAACAATACATTTCAAAAATTATGTTTCGATTTTCGCTATAATGAGTGGAGTTTGAATTTAACCGATTCAAGAAAGTGCACAATGCAAAAAAGTGCTCGAGTTTAGCTGTAGTAAACTAAGCTTGAATGCCTGGATGCTTTATTTTCTTTAACTTTCTTTAATCGAGCAATTAAAGCATAAAGGAATTAAATTAAATCCAGAAAAAAAATAGGGTCCTTCACAGCTGCTTGCTAACATATCATTTTTTACAAAAGTTTGTGTTTGTCTGAAGTGATTTTCAAATGCAAAATAAACTTTTATCGACTCTATTAACTTAACTTTAATCAAAGTAATGGGAGAGAAGATGAGAAAATTTTAAAATACGGTGTTTTACTTATTTCGTTGACTTAACTATATTTTGCATTTTGGATAAAAAGCATCAATGGTAATATCCGGTTAATTTTCTTTTGATGTTTTTGACGTTTGCGGGCCAGAGATTTTAATGTTTAATCGTTTGCGTGCTTCTGGCTTGAAGGTTGTACCAACTGATGGCTTTTCCCAGGGCTTCCGCGCTGGTAGCTTTAGGCCACAAGCACGCAAACGATTAATTTTTTGGATAGCATCAACTAAAAATGGATTATTTTAACCTTAGCAAATTTTTTTGGCTTGTTTATTGTCAAAATAGTAATTTGTAATCTGGGTCTGTACTTCGTTCTTTAAATAGAACATTTTTAATATTTTGCGTAGCTTGTACTGGATCTATTCGGTTTTGGGCTGGTTGAAAACCCGAATTGATTTTGGTTATAGTTAGAGTTAGAGGTAGGCGGCTCTATGAGCGAGCACCTTTGCTTATTTCCAACGGCGTTCAAAAAATTAAGCATCGCGCTACTGCCAGGGGCGGCGGGGCCGAATGTGGGCCCGGGGCCAGCTCAAATATGACGGATTTCCGGTTTTGTGAAGTCCAAAACAGTCGGAGAAAATGCCGTGGTTTGGTCCGAAATATAATGTGGTCTCCAAACAAAATAAAACAAAAGATCTTCATCGAAATTTGAAGGTTTTTTCCGGCCAAAATCAAGTGATCTAAAAAAAAGTCTTCGGGTTTAACATGCTGATTTTTCAGTGTCATTTCGATGGGCCCCCTCTCAAGCCCATGGGCCTTCTGCTGGGCCCCCTGAAGCCAACAGCCTCATTATGGGCCCCCTTGAAGCCCATGGGCCTCGGGGTCATTGTCCCCCCTGCTCCCCCTCTCGGCGGCCCTGCCTACTGCTTCTGTACTATTTTGAAATGTTGAGCATGTTTATCAGAATTTCGCTCCTTGACATGTTGAGGTTTAGAATATTATTGAAAGCAGAGACAAGGATCAGCCAATGTTTCATAAAAAATATAAGCTCAGGAAAAGGGAGGAGGGGGCTATCCAGAAACAGGTAAACACACATCACTTCTCTCAAATCTCGTTTCATTAGCCGCCCCCCCAATATCTTCATAATATAGACGAAGTAGATTACTCCTTGTGAGTAGTGATGTAAACAAAAAAAAACGAAGCTTGTTTAAAAAAAAACGTTTTTTTTTGCTTGTTTTTTCTTGGGGGTCTCAAAAAAACATTGTTTTTTTTTGTTTTTAATCGTTATTTTCAAATAATATCAGATTGTTGTTTTGTAACACCCTTTAGCGAGCCGGTTCTAAAAACCGTGAAAATCTTTAACAGGTTAAAAGCTTGAAAAAAGACATCAAAACTAATATTTATTTAACTTAAATTATTTCTGATCTGAAATAGGCAGAACTAATTTAGTAGTTGAATTTAGTAATATAATTTAGTAAAATAATTTAGTAATATTTTCTATTTAATAATTTAGCAATATTTCCTTATTGATGGATTGCACGTGAGGTCATCACGCTGCTTGTCAAACCGCTGGACGTCAAAATTGCGCATCGGCCCTATGTAAATGCATGCAAAAATAGTGATAGTTAAGATATAGGGCGTATTTTCAGGCTTTAAATCAGTTGACTCTTGGTCACATCAAAGTTGAATCGCAGATAAAAGCTTGCAAAAACTGAAAAAGAATCTAATTAGTCAGAATTCGGTTTTTGCTTGCTTTTTTCAGTGACGTAAATTCGGCTTGCTGTCTAGCAACCCACGAGAATTATGTAATAAAGATGGTAGTACTTAATCTTCGATTATCAAATCATGATCAAATTCGAGGTTACTTTTGACGGAGCTGAAATAGAACAGTTGTATCTCCTTCATTTGTGACTAAATTAGCACTTCTTTAAACTTTGGTAATTTTATAAGTCTATTTTGCAGGATCTATGTTGATTTTTTGGATTTAGTGTTGTTATTAACGGCTAGCGCTACGGTTGCTTATAAGTCAAAACGCATAAACTGTTGTTTTTATTAAGTTATATTTGGTAGGTATGCCATTTAAGTTTAAACTAATGATTTAACTGCTCTCAGTGTAATGTTATTCGAGCCTTAATTTGCATCTATTTCGACTTCAACTAGTGGTGTTAACAATAATTATTGGAACGATCGACGCTCGCATCGCGTGTTTCTTTGTTTTTACTCGGCCATTTTCCAACTAACGAGTGCGAAATTTCAAACTTTTGCTTATAACTCGAGAACGGTAAAGCCTACCTACATGAAATTTTGACTGCAGTTTGAGATTAATGAATTATATGTTTGTCCCAAATTTCGAGGCAATAGGTCACGTGACTTTGGTTTTAGGACCCGCAAACCGTCCTGCAAGTTTGGCGTAAAAAGCGGTCTCAGTAAAAAACGGCTTTAAGTACGGCAAAAAATATTTCATATGGTAGTATGCAGAGGTGGGCAAAGCGCAATTAGAAGCGCAAAGCGCAACTTCCGCAACCTCCGCAATTGCGTAAGTTGCGTTGCGCTTTAATTTTTTATTTTGAAACATTGCGGTAGTTGCGTTGCGGAATAAAGTCTTTAAAATTTGTTGCGCTTTAATTGCGTTGCGCTTTCAAAATTTTTTTCGGTTAAAAGCGCAATTCTATACATTGAACTTAATTTTGCTCTATTTCCATCGTAATATTGATAAATTTCGGGCTTGTTTAGCAAATTATTTACTGTTTTTTAGTCTGAAATTGCAAAAAACGCAGTATTTGCGTTGTGTTGTGAAATTTCGATTGCGGAAGTTAGGTTGCGCTTTAACTTGGTACGAAAATACCGTTCCGCAATTGCGGAATTGCGTTGCGCTTCAACTGAATCAAAAAGTTCATTGCGGAAGTTGCGCTGCGCTTCAGAAAGCAAAAAAATTAAATTGCGCATTTTGCGCTGCGCTTTTGCTGGTTGAAAAGATCGTTGCGCTTTGTTGCGCTGCGCTTTTGATATAGTGTTTTTTGTGCCCACCTCTGGTAGTATGTCTTAAGATACTCTTTCATCCCAACCAACCCACATTTGGCCGCGATTAGGTTCATTTCTCTTTTTTTTCTCGTTTTTTTTCTTCCTAATTTTTGTACGCTCTGCTACTAAACCACCAAGCATCGAAATCTAATTTTTGTGTAAAGTTGTTGAATTGCAAACGCAATTTTTTCTCCTGAAATTTTTTTGGGCAACTCCACCTGGAACTCCCCCAAAATGGGGCCCAAAAAATCAGTTTTTTGAACGGCTCAACTTAGGGTGCCAGTGTTTTATGATATCAGGAGATATTTATCAGACAAATATTTTGAATCTACTTTTCTGGAGGTTCCATAATCAGATATTTTTGAATAATTGCTGATTTTATGGTAGACAAAAAGTGATTTTGAGCGTCACAGCATTAGCTAAGCGTCGGTCGTTCACTGGGTTTGCTGGCAAACTCTCATCTAATTCGTAATTAGTGCTTAATTTAAACGTTAATCTATCGCGTGGTATTGCTGTGGTGTAAAATTTTATGTATTTTAGGATATGGCCAAATTTACGGTGTGAACCAAAGCCCAAAACCGGGCAAAGTAAACAAAAGCAGGCACAATGGACGAAGAGATTTCACAAAAGGCATAACTTTCTACTGTAGATCGGTTAAATTATATAAGCTGCATAAATTGCTCCTGGTAAATTTCAACTAAAGCCGGCTACCTACCAAAGTTTAAACTTTAAAATCAAATGCTTTAAATATGCCCGCTGAACAAATTAAACATTGGTTTTTATCTTTAGTCATCTTCCACATAGCCACTGCCCATGTATGCAACCAGTTTAATGATGTTTTTCACCGCTAATGTCTTTGCTACATTTTAAAAGCATCAATTTTTATCAAGACAGGCCTAAAATTAAGTTATTTTTGAAAAAAATACAAAATTTTTGAGCGCTGGTCTCTGCCCCCATACCCCCAGAACAGCCCCATTGCAGATTTCATCACTGGTTATGCACCTGAGTTTAACCATGTTTTTGCTCATTTCTATGCCACCAGAATTCTCCCTGATGCCACGTTTTAAAAACATTATTTTATCAAAATAATCCGAAACTTAAGTTATTTTTGCAAAAAAAATTTAAATTTTTTGAGTGCTCGGGGCTCTACTCCCAGACCACCAATGGCCTACGGCGGAGCTTACAGACCCCCAAAACAGCCTCTTCCCCATTGCAGATTTCTAGTTACACGCCTGATACTAAACGTGTGCTGCCACGGTGCTGCTCATACTTCTAAGTTATCGAATCTTACAATGAGAATTTATTGAGCTAGCCAAATAATAACCGCTATCTACGGAAATGAAGTAGCATCGTTATCTTTAAAATAACACCTTTTGCAGCTTGCTATATATTATAAAGGGTGACACCACAAAATTCCACCCCGGGTGTGTCTATCCTTAGCGACGCCACTGCGAATCGTTGTAAAATAAACCAGTCAGTGACTAGTGAGTAACTAAGTAGCAGAGTTGCCATTTCCATTGTAACAACCGAAACTTCCGTATTTTATTCTCTCAGCAAGCAATTGTTAAGTCAATGTAGCTCAAAAGAAGCAAAGTACCTAACCAAATCTTGAAAAAACATTTAAGTCTTCTCAATCATCTAAAAACTACAACTACATATAAAAAAACAAAAAAAAAATAAAATAAAAAAAACGACAAAAAAACAAAAAAACAAGGTAAAAAAAACGCCTTTCAAAAAAAAACTTTTTTTTACAACACTACTTGTGAATTTTGTTGTTGACTATAAGATTTTTTGATTTACCAAGCTTGTAAATGAGGCGACTGAAATTTTATCATCAGCCACCTAAACATAGCCCATTTATGCAACAAGTTTAATCATGCTTTTGCACTGGTATTTCTACGCCACGTCTTTTCAAAAGCATTAATTTTTATAATAATAGGCCATAAAATTATATTATTTTTGCAAAAAAAACTCAACAATTTTGAACCTTACCAATGCAAATTTCTGGCTCCTTACCGATAACGTTGCTGCTTTTCAATGGCTTGAAAAAAAATGAAGCAGTCCTCTACTCAGTGGCGTAGCTGCCACTCGGCGGTTCTGGCTCTGCGCCAGGGGCGGCAGGCTGCAAGGAGGCGGCAAAATGAGGCTTTGCAGTGCACACAGCAAGCAAAAACAAAAAAAAAAGTTAAACAAGAAAATGATTTACAAAGAGGCAGCTCGTACACAGTAAAAAACTTAAAAGTTTGAGCTGCTTTTTGTTTGGTGTTGATAGCAGAGCTGACTTCGACTGTTGCTCAATTTATAGTAACATTTATTACGTCGTAAAGCTGCTGTTATAATCAACGATTTGTTTACTCTGTTTCTGCAGTCAGCCCTCCACAGTAGTTTCTGTAGCCAAATTTCGGGTGCGCTTCAGCTGAGATATTGATGTATTTTATTGTTGAAGCAGTGGGAAAGCATTAAGTTAGCTGTGGAAATTGACAGATACGAGTATAAGAGGCTCGTGCGAAGCAGTGAAATCATATTTGATCGTAATGCAACAGCGTTTGATGTTTTACAGTGGTTAGCGAAATCATGCTTATTTGATTCGACACCATATTTATGGTTACGTATGAAACTTTGTTTTACCGTTTGTGTTTTAATTGCGAGCTGTGAGAGGAGTTTCTCCAATCTCAAAATGATAAAGTCGTATTTACGTTCGACCATAAATGATGATCGGCTATCGGCTCTATCAATTCGTTGTGTAGAAAAAGACTACGTTCAAAAACTTGATTTTGAAGACATCATCGCTGATTTTGCTTCTGCTACAGCTCAAAAAGTTCAAATTCGGGAGGGCTTTGATCTTTTATTTCCCTAATACACTTGTTCACCATTTTGTCTTATTTTTGGCCTTTTCTCAAGCAATCAGGCGCGTAGCCAGGATTTGGAAAAGGGGGAGGGGGCTATTTTGAAAGAGTGAGAAGTGTGCAAACGACCTTGACTCGAATTTTCATTGATCTTGAATCAATTTCAGACGGTTTGTCCGAAACTTGAGGCGAAATGTCTCGGAAAGCTCGGAAATTCAAAGGTTTTTTCGGCCCAAAATTAGGTGATCTCCAAAAAAAAAAAAAAAAAAGGTCTTCGCCAAAATTCAGAGTGATTTTTTGGCCGAAATCCGAAATTCAAAGCTTTTTTCCGCCCAAAATTAGGTGATCTCCAAAAAAAAAAGAAAAAATTAGGTCTTCGCCAAAATTCAGAGTAATTTTTTGGCCGAATTCCGAAATTCAAAGCTTTTTTCCGCCCAAAATTAGGTGATCTCCAAAAAAAACAAAAAAAAAAGGTCTTCACCAAAATTGAAACTGCTATTTCGTGCAATTTTGCAAATTCAGACGTTTGAGGGGGGCTGTTTTCGAATGGGGGGGGGCTATTTTTCACAGAAAATCGGCCTCAAAAGCACAAAAAGCATGCGATTTTGCATACTTCACAAGCCAATGGGGGGGGCTCGAGCCCCCCGCCCCCCCCTGACTACGCTACTGCAAGCAATATAGAACTTCTGAGTCCCGCCACATTATTTGTAATTCCTTTATTGAACAGATTGCTTGAACGTGACATTATTTCAAAATTTGCTACAGTCTGCCTTGACCAAACGCACGCGGCATGCGACTAAAATCTAGGGAAAACTTTGCTTCAAGTTCAAATGTTTTTCCCGATTTCGATTAAATACCCGAAACGTAAGAGTCAGAAGGATGCGTCCAAATTCAGTTGATCGGCTCGGTCAAACAACCTATCGAGCCACTCTCCGAATCGACTTAAAATCCAATTGATCCAATTAAACTTTAACTTGTGGATGCGTTGGAGCTGACGCTACATAGCCTACCAAAAAAAAGTCATCTTGTCCAATCGTCCAGACGCTCCCTCTTAATGGAGAGTGCTAAAATCTCATTACGAAGGACGCTGAAATCTCTATGGGAAAGCTAACTCTTAGATGGGGGAACGCGTACCCTCTACAATTTAAGTACTGTTTAGGGCGGCATTTTCAAAGAAAGCCAGGGGCGGCAACGTATGCTCCTACGCCACTGCCTCTACTGCTACTATTTTGAAAAGTTGAGTGTTTTTATCAAGATTTTGTCCTTGACATGTTAAGGCTTAGTGTCTTGTTAAGTAATTATATTACTGAAAGCAGAAATAAAGATATAGCGTATGTTTTGAGAGGGGAAAGATATTTTGAAACTTTATATGCCGACACACCTTTAAGCCTAATATAAAAAATTATGCATTTTCTTGAGTGAATGTTTAGACGTATTATTCCCGAAGTGAAATACGCAGAACTAATTTAATACTTCACAGAGACATGACGTCTTACAATCCTACTTTATTTGACAGCACATTAATGCTGTCTCAACGTATAAATGGGTAATCATTTCAATCCCTAGTGACGCAGGTGAGGCGGAGCCCCCGATCGCGGGAGCATTCCCGTGTTTTGAAGTCAACTGACTTCATCATCAGTGTGAAGAGGAGTCGACACAATGCAAGGAATTTTGATCCCTGAATTAGGCTAACTCAACCGCTAAATTTGAGTAAACTTTATTTAGAAGCAAATTACTTTTAGAAGCGTTGTTTTCACATATACAGTTCGATGAACGAGCATATAGCAGCAAATTTAACCATTACATTGGTTTCTCAGCATCAGATCACTTTTGTAGAAACATAGATTTTATAAAAAATATATAGCTCCTTAATCAGATCTGCGATTTGGTCAGGTCGAGCACTTTCGCTGGATACGAAAGTTACCACAAGTGATAATTTTCGTGCAGACTTTAAGACTCTGTCTTTCAGCCCACCAGTACACTCTCTATTAGCTGCTGTTAAAAGGACATACCCCGAAACGGCAGGACGTACAGCGATTGAGCACATATAGCTCCTCAGTCAGATCTGCGATTTGATCAGGTCGAGCACTCTCGCTGGATACGAAAGTTAACACAAGTAATAATTTTCGTGCAGGGTTTAAGAGTTAAGACTGTCTTTCAACCAACCAACATACTCCCTGTTCGCTGCTGATGAAGGGACAAACCCCGAAACGGCAGGCCGTACAGCGATTGATAGTATATATATATGTATTTGCATGAGCTAAAATGTGCGACCATTGGTTTCATGTTTATTAACAATCATCAGGCACATTAAATCTCTGTAAAAAAGCAAATGCATCATACATCAACTGAATGGGTATTATAATTCTCTACGTAATGCAAATAACTTAACCACTTACCGTCGAAAAGTTGCAGTCCATCGTATTAAATTCTGCCTTGGTCCCCTACTGAAATCCGAATTTCTAGTACCAACTCACTCCGATTAGTTTATTCTCTGCAGTTTGATCAAGCAGGAAAACTGATTTCTGCTTATTTTTTTGCTGCTATCGGGGTGAATTTCAACTTACAACTGCGAGGATCAAAATAAAGTATTATTATACCTGTAAATAAAAACTATTGCATCACAAATCGTAACTACAGGGTGGTTGAAAAGTAACTAGGCATTAAAAATTTGTAATAATTTCCAAAATTTGACTTTAAGCTTAATGAAATACAAAGGAGCATATTGAATATTACAGGAGAAAGTATAATTGCTCAGTTGAATTACTTAAAATTTGTAACAAAGATCAAATATTCATATTTCAACGTATGCACCATTTGCTTCAACTAGCTTCATTAAACGACCAGGGATAGAACGAACAACTTCTAAAAGAATGTCATTGGGGATAGCATTCAAAACTTGTTGGATTCTTATCTCCAAATCTTCCAATGTGCGAGGTTTTGTCTTGTACACTTCCTCTTTTGTGTAACCCCACAGGTAAAAATCACACGGTGTAAGATCTGGGCTTCTCGGAGGCCATTCATGAGGTCCGCGTCGACCCAGCCATCGACCTGAAAAGTGTTCAGATACCATGAATGCGGAGCGCTACCTTCACATGCTTGATAGTTTTGTGTGGCCCACAGTGTCTGGTTGGGATAACATCGATGACTTAATATTTATGCAAGATGGTGCACCACCCCACTTTGCTCTCACTGTGCGAGCGTGGTTAGACCAACACTTTTCAGGTCGATGGCTGGGTCGACGCGGACCTCATGAATGGCCTCCGAGAAGCCCAGATCTTACACCGTGTGATTTTTACCTGTGGGGTTACACAAAAGAGGAAGTGTACAAGACAAAACCTCGCACATTGGAAGATTTGGAGATAAGAATCCAACAAGTTTTGAATGCTATCCCCAATGACATTCTTTTAAAAGTTGTTCGTTCTATCCCTGGTCGTTTAATGAAGCTAGTTGAAGCAAATGGTGCATACGTTGAAATATGAATATTTGATCTTTGTTACAAATTTTAAGTAATTCAACTGAGCAATTATACTTTCTCCTGTAATATTCAATATGCTCCTTTGTATTTCATTGAGTTTAAAGTCAAATTTTGGAAATTATTGCAAATTTTTAATGCCTAGTTACTTTTCAACCACCCTGTACATACGAAAAAAACGTAATAACCAAATTATACGTGTACTAAAGTTTGTGTTGGAATACTATCTTTTACTGTAATCGAAATAAAAATTAATACTGTGGAAATGTTGTAGGGCAAATCGGGAAAATATGCCGTATAATCTTAACACGCTCAAAACCACAACTGTTACGTCACAACGCCATAAAAAACTAACACGAAATACTACAAAACATTAAGGTTTTACGCTACTCAGCTTGTACTTTCGGCGGTGACGGCAACGGGACACGAACTCATCTCACTTGTTAATGCAAGTGTCATCAGCATCAGTAAATGCAAGTGTCATTGCAATGGCTGATGACACTTGCATTAACAAGAGAGATGAGTTCTTGTCCCGTTGCCGTCACCGCCGAAAGTACAAGCTGAGTAGCGTAAAACCTTAATGTTTTGTAGTATTTCGTGTTAGTTTTTTATGGCGTTGTGACGTAACAGTTGTGGTTTTGAGCGTGTTAAGATTATACGGCATATTTTCCCGATTTGCCCTACAACATTTCCACAGTATTAATTTTTATTTCGATTACAGTAAAAGATAGTATTCCAACACAAACTTTAATACACGTATAATTTGGTTATTACGTTTTTTTCGTATATAGTTACGATTTGTGATGCAATAGTTTTTATATACAGGTATAATAATACTTTATTTTGATCCTCGCAGTTGTAAGTTGAAATTCACCCCGATAGCAGCAAAAAAATAAGCAGAAATCAGTTTTCCTGCTTGATCAAACTGCAGAGAATAAACTAATCGGAGTGAGTTGGTACTAGAAATTCGGATTTCAGTAGGGGACCAAGGCAGAATTTAATACGATGGACTGCAACTTTTCGACGGTAAGTGGTTAAGTTATTTGCATTACGTAGAGAATTATAATACCCATTCAGTTGATGTATGATGCATTTGCTTTTTTACAGAGATTTAATGTGCCTGATGATTGTTAATAAACATGAAACCAATGGTCGCACATTTTAGCTCATGTTGAATAGTTTCACCTAAATAATAGCTCTGCTTTGGCATAGAGCACTATTTGTAGGTGCTGTGAAAATCACTTACTCTAGTATACATATTTACATGTATATAAATATTTTTTTTGTAAGGAAATAAAACATAACAGAAAGATTGAAAAGCAATAAGTAGCTTTACGGCCTTTTGAAATATTTTTCGCTAGAAATAATGAAATCAAGTAAATCAAGAATAGCAGTAATGGCAGTAACTGTGTTTTAAACTAAGAACTTGGGATAAACCAAGGATAAACGCGCTCCAAATACTCTTTTGGAACACAGTAAAAACCAATTACAGTGATTTAAACTGAAATAGCGGCTGTTTACAAGAAAATGACGTCATTTACACACAAAATAACTCAGCAAATAATTATTTTTGCTACGCTTGGATGCGACCAACAAATGCCGAAAGTGAAAAAATCCCAAGTTATACTAAAAACTGAAAATTGTAAATTTGCAGTTACTACTTTTCAAAAATTTACGATAGAATAGTAATTCATAGCAAATTGCAACAAAAGCCGTAGCGGCAGTGGTGATCATTAGCATGGGCAAGCCGGGCGGTTGCCCGGGGCCCCCCAACTTGATTTCGCGCACTACAGGGGCCCCAAAAAAAGTTACGCAACATATGTTCCCCAAATTATGGTAGCATATTTACGCCAACTATAGAACCTTTTATTTGTACTGGCATTAAGGTTAAGGCATCAGGGGCTCTTTGTGGAGGGCCCCATCGGAGGTTCCTTTTGGGGGGCTGTAACAGAGGGCCCTTATTGGAAGGACATTTTTGGAAGGGCCCTTATTTGTACATTCTTCTGCAAATAAGAGCCCCCTTTGTAAAGGACCTTTTATGGAAAGCACATACAGAGGGCCCGTTTGTGAGGGCCATATGAAGAGGGCCCCTTTGTGGGAGCCTTATGAAAAAGTCCCATTTGAGATCATGAGAGGGCTTTTTTGGATAGTATTTTTGAAAAAGGCTCTTTTCGGCTATGGAAGAGGCTCAATGCAGAGCGCCTTCTTGAGGAAGGCCCCCTTTGCAGAGGGCCCTGTTTGGATGGTTTCTTTATAAAGAGCTCCTTGGACTAGAAGGACCCCATTTTGCAAAGGGCTCTTTACTGGGGGCTTTTTGCAGAGGGCTCTTTGTTGAGAGACACTTTGCAAAGGGTGGCTCTTCAAGTGTCCAAAAACGCCTATCCCAAAGAATTTGCAAGTTACCGGTACTGGATATCCGTTCACGGACATGGTACAAGCCGTAGGTCTGCCGAGCAAATGATCAAGAGTAAACGGTTTGTCAATATGCTAGCCTTTTGACACAGTGCTTTTGATCAAAAACATACTGTAAATAGTAGGCAATATCACATAATGAAGATAAGTGTAGGTAAGGTACCGTAGCTCATAAACAGCCTTGGTAATGTTAGTCACATGTGTTCTGTGAGAATAATGCTATGCTGCTACTTCTGCGTTTTCTTGCTAATTAATATAAGATAATTTACCAAAAATTTTGATGCCCTGTACGAATTAATAACATGTTTGCCAGTATCTCCCGATGTCGTGTGTATCAGAAACGCGTATAAAAGGCGATCCCTTGATTAATATTTTAATTCCTAATTATAATTTTTTTAAATCAAAAAAGGGACAACAAAGTTGTGGCATTAGGAAATCCATCCAAGCCAAGTGGGTGCAGTAATCACGTATTAAAACAAAAATTGAAAAGGGAACACCATTTAACACGAGCATTACGAAATCAATCGAACAAACATCAAAATTCACAGAAGCCAATGCTGAAAGCAGAACAAAAATATACCAGTTGCATGCCTAAGACAGCTGTTTCGCCTAATTTTAAGGCTCATCAGTTAGGCTTAGCAAGGCCAAAATGACAATTATTATAGTGATAAAACCAAAAATTAGAAAATGATGAAATATTTGCAGATAAAAATCTGTCCATACCAATCTTTACCCAACAAATTACGCTAAATTAATTAAAACTTTTTAACTGAGATCGTTACGAACAAAACTGTAGGTCTCAAGATGCTAAACTCACTGAAATCTTTACCAAAAGAAACTAGGTTACGGCGTATAATCTAACCGAAATCCTTACCGACTAACTCCAGGTTACAGGCTATCCGAAATCCTTACCGACAAACTCCAGGTTACAGGCTATCAATTTATTTTAATGTGTATAAAATAGCAAGGTAATAGTTTATGAAATACGCCTTTTT
>OZ014484.1:6580549-6676265 GCA_963965965.1 Trididemnum nubilum
TATTCGCTAGAGATACCAGTCAGATTTGTAGTCTATAACCGAGCGTTTTCGGTAGATGTCAGTCAGATTAATAGCCAATAACCAGCTTTTACAGTAAAGATTTCAGTTAGATTAGTAGGTTAGCTTTATTTGGTAAGGATTTCAGTTAGATTGATAGCCTGTAACCTGGAGTTTGTCGGTAAGGATTTCGGATAGCCTGTAACCTGGAGTTAGTCGGTAAGGATTTCGGTTAGATTATAGGCCGTAACCTAGTTTCTTTTGGTAAAGATTTCAGTGAGTTTAGCATCTTAAGACCTACAGTTTTTGCTCGTAACGATCTCAGTTAAAAAGTTTTAATTAATTTAGCGTAATTTGTTGGGTAAAGATTGGTATGGACAGATTTTTATCTGCAAATATTTCATCATTTTCTAATTTTTGGTTTTATCACTATAATAATTGTCATTTTGGCCTTGCTAAGCCTAACTGATGAGCCTTAAAATTAGGCGAAACAGCTGTCTTAGGCATGCAACTGGTATATTTTTGTTCTGCTTTCAGCATTGGCTTCTGTGAATTTTGATGTTTGTTCGATTGATTTCGTAATGCTCGTGTTAAATGGTGTTCCCTTTTCAATTTTTGTTATAATTTTTTTCATAAAGATTCGCCAACCAATGCAGGAGGGGTAGCTATATATGTATCAAAGAAACATCAGTTCAAAGTAATTCAAGAATTCAAACTGAACTTAAAAGGCTGTGAGGAATTGTGGATAAAACTAATCTCAAATAAACATTCGACCCACGACATCATAATTGGTGCAATTTATCGACATCCAGCCGGTGATACCGAAGAATTTTCTGACGCATTGTGCAATTCAATTACGTAAGATCAATAAACACAAAAAATTGTTTTATCTCGTTGGCGATTTTAATATTGACATATCAACAAAACAAAAAACAAAGTCAACCAAAACATATATTAATTACTTAGTAAGCTGTGGTTCGCTACCAATTATTACCTTACCCACCAGCTGTCACAGAAAAATCTTCAACTATTATCGATCACATAGTTACAAATGATACATCCCACACACTTAATCCTGGAGTAATCCGCTGCGACATCTCTGACGATTATCCAATATTTTGCTATGTCACCGAACGTTCCATTAAATCTAAACCCCAAACTTCCTTTTTATTCAGAGATAAATCGCTATTTAATATTGACTCTTATTGCGAAGAATTAAATTTTACAGTTAGCAATTTTTTAGCAAACCATAGAAGAATTAAACAAAAATAACTTTGATGTTACATTTGATGCATTCGTAACACTAATATTAAACGTTATAAACAAACATGCTCCCATTAGACGTCGCTCCAGAACAAAGAAAAATTGAATAGCAAACCCTGGATATCTAAAGATATACATGTACAAATTCGTGCAAAAGGCAAATGTACAAATCTCACTACGTTAGAGGTGATGAAGCTATGAAATTAGAATACAAAAAATTCGCAAATAACTTAACAAAAATGAAGACTCTTGCTAAAAAACAATATTATGCAAATGAGCTGGAAAATAATAAAGAAAACCCTCGAAAAACCGTGCGAGCTACTTCGTACGTTGCTTCCAGGAAAGTCAGATTGTTGTACAACCTTACCATCTAATATCAATCTTAATGGTTGCAGCATAAGTAACAAGCAGCAAATAATTAACAAATTTAACGGTTTTTTCTCAAAAGTAGGTGAAAATTTGTCTAATAACATCAACGACCAATGCCCCATACAACTTTAAACAGTTTCTTATTAATAAGGTGGATACTTCCTTCTTCATGAAACCACCTAGTATCAACGAAGTGTTCAATCTAATTAATTCTTTAAGTTTGCACACAGTCGGTTGGACACGATAACATTCCACCATATTTCTTGAAAGTTGCCTCGAATATTATAGCTCCGGTCTTGTGTTATTTTTGATAATGCATTTTTGTTGGGAATATTTTCGCAAAGGTGTAAAATAGCTAAGGTAGTCCCATTGTTTAAATCGGGTAGCATAGAAAACCTATCAAATTATCGATCTATATCCATATTAACATGTTTCTCAAAAATATTAGAAAAGTGATTTACACACGACTCTCTGTATTTTTTCAAACACATTCCGTATTCACGAAAACGCAATACGGATTTCAAAGTGATAAATCTACACAATACGCGGTATTGGATGTAATCATTACTGTTTATGATCAAATAAACGATAATGAATGTACTAGCTTGACCCTATTGGATTTTAAAAAAGCTTTCGATACTGTAAAACACTCAATTCTAATAAAAAAATTAGAACACCGAATTCGTGGCGTTACACTTGATCTTTTAGCCTCATTTTTGACCAACCGGAAAACAGTATGTAGCCCACAAAGAAAACTTTTCGGATGTAGCAATTAACAAATTTGGAGTACCTCACGGAAGTACCCTTGGACCGTTGCTCTTTTTGATTTATATCAATGATATTTCCAATGTCCTAAATTCAACGCCCAGGTTATTTGCGGACGAGCCATGCATAATAACTCATCAATCTAATCAAACAGCATTAACTGAAGAAACAAATAGAGAATTAGCAAATGCACATAACTGGACCCAAGCAAACAAAATTACTGTAAATCCTCAAAAATCATCTTCTTTGATAATACCTCCAAAAATAAGAAACAATACTTGCGACATAGAAATAAACTTCGACAATTCAATTATAGCTTTACAGGACAGTGTAAAATACCTTGGCATCCCAATTGATTTAGGATTAAAATTTAATTTCACACTAAGGCGTTGGAATCTAAAATAGCTAAATCTATTGGGGTTATTTCGAAACTAAAACAAGTCTTACCTGCCTCGGCGTTACGAACTTTGTATTACTCTATGATTCATCCTTATCTCTCTATGGCCATAGTAATTTGGGGTTCTACTTTTAAAACGTATCTAGGAAAATTGTCGATATTGCAAAATAAAGTGTTTGAAAATAATAGCAGGAGGTAATTGGTTAGACAATGCAACTCAATATTATGCAAAATTGAATGTATTGAAATTGGATGATCTATACAAATTTGAAATTTCCAAATTAATTGCCCCAGCTTGTAAATAATAAATTACCACAAACACTTTTCCTTGCTTTTTACTACTATAAAAGTGGTACACACGCGAACAACGAGACGGCATCAAAAGAACACGGCTTGTACATTCCAAGATTTAGAACTAAACGATTACAAAATACAAAATTTTAAATATCAAGGAGTCAAAATATGTAGTTTTAAATATCAAGGAGTCAAAATATGGAACTTGGTCCCAGAAAACTTACAAATATTGCCGTTCAAACGATTTAAAATGAAATACCAAAAAATATCTGTTATCTACCTTATGATTAAAAATAAAGAAAATTAAAAGTTATTTTATCAAAATTAGTAACTTGCGCCAAACAGCACTATTTTCGAATAAAATAGGAGGCTGCTTGACTCGATGACCGAGAGATCCCTTCGCAGCTTCTGTTTCAATTGACCAATTGCTTTTTTCTTTGTGCTATTGAAAATTACTGTGTATTTGGGCATTTGGTAAATTGTAAATAAATCATTGATTGATTGATTGATTGATGATTTTCTGTTTTATGGTTCTTGGAAATCTACTGATAAGACTAACCGGCAATGTCACGTTGTAGTAGTAATAGCCCATTTAATATAACAAGAAAGCAAGCAACATCTACAAAGCTATTTAGAACCGGTATATTCTTATTAAACAAATACTGGTACGAATTTGCATAACAAACTGTATTTGCCCCAATGTTAGTTAACAATGTTTGCTTTAAAAGATTCAAAAGCTTATTGCATTATTCGCTTATTGCTTAATTTTAGTACCAATTTTACCGACCTACATGGTTTAGAAATCCTTTACACACAATTATTGCTGAATGAAAAGGGAGCCTACACAACGTTTATATGTTTAGAGTTTTGCGTGTACAAGAAGTTTAGTTAGTTACTACAGTTATGCAATTTACAGCAGTGAAGAACATATAAAAGTAGCAAAGTTGTCTATCGTTATTGTGGTGCTGCTCTCACGAGCATATTAATGTAGCTGCTGCATATTTATAAGACTACGTTCAGAAATGGATGTAGATATCTAGAGTGCTTAACTGATGCTATCATCATAGCAGATAACCGCATTTCAGAAATTTTTTGTTTGTGCTGTACAACATGTGACATAGGCTTAAAAGGGCATTCAGGACGTTTTTGTTTAAAAAATTTTACCGTGTGAAACCATGGTGAACAACTTTGGCAATTTTTTAGAATTTTTTGCACCAGTTTTGATTTTCTTCGGCCAAGAAAAAATATTTGCAATTATTTTTCCCTTACAGTAAGGAGAAACGCTTTCCGAACATTACCAAACTGAACAGATGTGGGTCAAAATCGTTCCCAAAACTGAGTAGATTAGCAGCTGTCGAGGAAGTGGCTTCGTGTAGGTACCTGCTGATAACCGTAGCAAACCTAAACGAAAAATATTAACTAAAATGTTTTGCATTGAAGCTTGCAATTGCATGTTTACGTGAAAAATTAACTGGCTTTCTGACCTTTAGGCCTAAACCAGTTGCGCAATATTCGCATAAAACTTACTGGCTCACTAAAATCTGGAATCTTAGTCAAGATCTAGTCAGCTACGATGTTTTAGCCTTTAACATGCAATCATTTCTTTGGATAGGCTATCTATAGTAAGCAATAGTCACAAAAGATTATAGGCTAGGCTACTACGCCTAAAGCACCAAAACCTGATCTTGATTCCGACTACTTTGCTAGCATTGGCGGACAAAGCACTCTAGGGAAGCACTCTAACCTCTCTAAATTTAAACAGCAGTTGTTCCACTAACTTATTTACCTGTACCTTCAGCGCTCACCCTAGTTCTAAAAATCCCGGTACTTAGCAAGACTCAAAATAGAAGTTACACACTGATTTATTGCGCAATCTACTTGAAACAAGATGGCCGAAATTTGGATTCTAAGGGAAAACATGAAATTTTTTCTCTTAAACTTTCTTAACCTGATGAGTTGGAAGAATCGCAATGGGGTCATGTTGGTAACATATTTTTTAAGATTTTTTCTCTAGTTTTTCAAAATGCGGGTTGAATGTCCTTTTAAATTTCTTTGAGCTTGAGCAATTTTTCCAATGTTCGGTGTTGTGTCTAAAGTTGTACTTTTTTCAGTGTTCCCTACTGTCAGTTATAACTTTTTATTCTTTAGTTTCTGTCTGAGTTATTAGTACCTTTTTGACCTTATTCTTTTGTTTCTTGCAAGAGCTTTTTTTTGTTATTTTTTTTGCTTTTGGGAAGCACAATAAGATGTACTATGTCAAAAACATTTCAATTTTACCACAAAGCGCATATAAGCAGAAACTTGATTCCCGATAGCATTTTTATTTTATCTGTAACGTTTTCGGCGCATTTTCTATATGGCCCTCTTCAGCAAATTAAAAAGCAGTTTACAGTAACTTTAAAATTTAGAAATGAAAGGTTATCAAAATATTATCGGCAAGACACAAATGTTACAATATAACAACCACTATAACTTCATACTTTTGGTATTGTGACGTATACGTTATTCCTTTTCCATAGTAAAATCAAGTCAGAAAAAATAAATACATAAATAAATTTTAAAAAAAATAAAAAAAATAAAGCAACACCATGAAATAACAATACTGTATTTGGTGCAATGTAGACAATTAGACACACACACGCATGAAAAAATGTCCAAAACACATTCAAAAGAAAAGAACAACCGTTGGCGTATAATTGTGAATTTAATCGTGGTGTTAGCTTTTTGATCAATAATGCCTCCTGTATTTTGGTTTCATATTCATTGTGACAGTTTCTAATTACTTTAAACGAACTAACATCCAAATTAAAATTTTGACAAGTTTGGCAGGAAGAAATGTGTTGGCATATGGCACTTTTGGCGGAGTTGGAGTTAAGCTGCAAATGTTCTCTGGCCCTAATCACCAAGTGGCGCGTTGACATACCAATATATGTCGTGTTCACATCACGCGAACATGTAAATTTATATACCACATTGGATTTTAGAGCAGCAGGAGTTTTGGATTTCAAATTAAAATATGACCCAGTTTTTAGCGAAGTGTAATAAGTAAAAATTCGAACATCAAATTTTTGCTTTAGTAAGGTAGACAATTGGGATGCAAATTTACGAGATGGTTTTCCCAAATACGGCAAGCCTAGTATGTATGCATAATCATCAACTTCTTTATCATGTGAGTTCGGTTTGGTATTATTTTCAAAAATTTTCAAGCATTTATTAAAAAACCAATTAGGATAACAATTTTTTGCGAAAATGCATCTTAGCTTAGTGATTTCATCTTTAAACAATTCATAATCAGAGCATATGATTTTGGCACGTTTTAATGAACAAGTAATTAGGCCAGATTTCCAAGCGTTTGGACAAGTTGATCGAAAATTTAACAACAGGTGTAGCAATTCTGGATACAAATGACTGCAATGCTAAACTGGACGCCATAATTGGAGACAAATCTAAATTCAAAGAAGTTCTTTGTAATTCCAAAAAACATCCCCTAATAGCGAAAAAAGATTCTATTGCGTATTATGTGAGGAAATACCTAAAAAAGCACTACGACAGCAGAATGATAGCGAATCTCATACCACCAGGTAGCTCACCAGGAAAGCTGTATGGTACAGTTAAAGTTCACAAGCCTAATTTTCCATTGAGACCTTTCGTATCAATGGTTAACACGCCAGAATATGCCTTAGCTAAATTTTTGGATAACATGATTAAGCCATATTTACCCCAGACTCGCATGCTGAAATCAACTGATCACTTTATAGAGAAATTAAAAGAATATAATCCAAACAGTCAAAATACTATGGTAAGCTTTGATGTGGTTTCGCTTTTCACAAATGTCCCTTTGCTCGAAACAATTGATATAATTATTGATTGATTATATGATGAGCACAAAAGTAATTCCATTCCGATTCCCAAAGATATCTTTAAGAAATTAAAGCTTCTCGCCACGCAAGGAATTTTTATACACAACGAACGGTTTTATAAACAAGTTGAAGGAATCATAATCGAAAATCCGTTGGGACCAACAATGGCAAATTTCTTTATGGCTCATTTAGAAGAAAAAAATTTTGCGGAAAAGTCTAATGGACCACTTTTACCTAAGCTTTATCTTCGATATATTGATGATGTGTACGCGATTTTTGATAGCAACCAAAACTGCAATGAGTTTCTTCGATTTTGAACGCACAGCATCAAAGCGTGAAATTCACAGTTGAAAAAGCTACAGATTCATCGCCTTTCCTTGACGTGGAAATAAAGTTTGACGAATTCGGTTTTAAAACTAGTGTCTAGCGCAAACCTATATATACGGGACTGTTGTTAAATTTTCGATCAACTTGTCCAAACGCTTGGAAATCTGGCCTAATTACTTGTTCATTAAAACGTGCCAAAATCATATGCTCTGATTATGAATTGTTTAAAGATGAAATCACTAAGCTAAGATGCATTTTCGCAAAAAATTGTTATCCTAATTGGTTTTTTAATAAATGCTTGAAAATTTTTGAAAATAATACCAAACCGGACTCACATGATAAAGAAGTTGATGATTATGCATACATACTTGGCTTGCCGTATTTGGGAAAACCATCTCGTAAATCTGCATCCCAATTGTCTACCTTACTAAAGCAAAAATTTGATGTTCGAATTTTTACTTATTACACTTCGCTAAAAACTGGGTCATATTTTAATTTGAAATCCAAAACTCCTGCTGCTCTAAAATCCAATGTGGTATATAAATTTACATGTTCGCGTGATGTGAACACGACATATATTGGTATGTCAACGCGCCACTTGGTGATTAGGGCCAGAGAACATTTGCAGCTTAACTCCAACTCCGCCAAAAGTGCCATATGCCAACACATTTCTTCCTGCCAAACTTGTCAAAATTTTAATTTGGATGTTAGTTCGTTTAAAGTAATTAGAAACTGTCACAATGAATATGAAACCAAAATACAGGAGGCATTATTGATCAAAAAGCTAACACCACGATTAAATTCACAATTATACGCCAACGGTTGTTCTTTTCTTTTGAATGTGTTTTGGACATTTTTTCATGCGTGTGTGTGTCTAATTGTCTACATTGCACCAAATACAGTATTGTTATTTCATGGTGTTGCTTTATTTTTTTTATTTTTTTTAAAATTTATTTATGTATTTATTTTTTCTGACTTGATTTTACTATGGAAAAGGAATAACGTATACGTCACAATACCAAAAGTATGAAGTTATAGTGGTTGTTATATTGTAACATTTGTGTCTTGCCGATAATATTTTGATAACCTTTCATTTCTAAATTTTAAAGTTACTGTAAACTGCTTTTTAATTTGCTGAAGAGGGCCATATAGAAAATGCGCCGAAAACGTTACAGATAAAATAAAAATGCTATCGGGAATCAAGTTTCTGCTTATATGCGCTTTGTGGTTTAAAAGAATCTACACCTCTTTACCGAAATTTTATTGTTTAAATTTCAAATGTTCAGTATGCTAACACATTAAGACTACTATAAATCTAGTGTAGACTCTACTACAGTCTACTGTACTTTCTGTTTTTTTATGGGTATGTAATTATTATTTTAGTTTATTTCTTGAGAAAAGCTATAACCGGTATTGCTAGCCTAGATGCCAAATGGGATTTAGGATGTAGTGAAATAAGTTCGTGGTTAGCACTAATTCATAATGAGCTAGATCGTGTAATTGTGCTTTCTGACTAATTTTTGCCCATTGCACTATTTTAGATTTTATTCGGTATAATAGGAATCAGTCAGTATTCATGATGCACCTCCTTCTCAGTGTGAGTGTTTATTAAGATTAAGGTATTCACAGCTCTTATATTAACTCTCCAAGTGCTTTCGTGTCAGCTTTCTAAGTTGCAAGGCAGCCAGTTAGGTGCTGAGTTTCCAAAATGTTATTACTACACAGTACTGTAACTTCAAAATTTGTATTTAGCGTTTGCATGTCACCCAGTTTGAGTGTCTGTTAAATGTTGGCTGTTGTCAGGTTAAGATATGACATTACGTCTGTGCCTACATTCTGTACAGTAAAATAAAGTGCTTACTGCTTACCAGTTGAAGGTTCCCACTAAAAATACCTACTAAATATACCTAGTTTTATGGTATTGAGCAAGTATGGGTAGGCCTAACAACAGTGATGTAGTACTCGAGTACAGTACTCGTACTCGAGTACAACTCGAGTACCATTTTTTGAGTACTCGTACTCGGAACCCCAGGTACTCGGCTGGTACTCGTACTCGAAGGTCAATGTACTTGGTACTCGGTCAAAAAAAGGGCCGAGTACACGAGTACATTTGGCCTTCGCTAAAAGTAATAAACAAAATGAATTTTTCATAGTAAACTGTAGCCAAAAAACCCGCTAATTTATTGAGTTGCTTTTGCTTGAATCCGTGCAGACCGCAGCTGAACAAACAGCTGTTTAATGGTGAGATCGAGCGAAATCAAGCGTTGGAATGTGGTAAAGTGATTGGGTCGACAGCGCATTGTATTGTTTGACAACAAACGCCTTTCTGCTGCAGAAAACGTGTGAAAGTTGCCGCAAATTTTGATTTATTTAGCAATTATTAAAGTTACATACCACAGAAATCGAGCCACGCGTGTTGTACAAAGACGGCATCAGTTGGGTTAGTATTTTACGGTTTCAGCTCAAATGTTGATAGATTGTTTTCTACAGTAGATGTATTACTGTATTCTCCCAATCCCAAATAATAGTTTTACTGTGGTATTGGAAGGGGTATCCGAAAAAGCATAGAGTTAGATCTGGAGGCAATATTTTCAGTGTTAAATTTAGGTCAGATAGAGGCAGATTAGTTGCATAGTTATTCTGTAGCTGAGTTGCAGCTGTAGGCAAAATTTTACTTTTTTTTTGCAAGAAATTGATAAAATAGTAAGTCAAGTCTTTTGATAACGCATGTAAAATGCGTTTGAAATATTAATATGACTAAGCACTAATTAGGATTAAATTATAAAAATGGATGTTAGATCTGAAATTAAATAATAGAACAGTAAACAGGTAAATATACAAAATAAAAATACCGCTCTAAATTACAGCTGTAGCTAGTAGCTGATATTAAATGGCAGCATTATTTTATGCTCACATTACTTAGTCATCTCCTTTGAAATGCAGCATTATTTTGAGAACATTTACTACTACGTCATTTGCAGTTTAGTTTTACAAGTTTTAGATAGTCTTTGATTAAATGCATAGAAGAGCACAAGTCCGTTAATTGTTAATCCGTTAATAACAAAGCTAACTTTTTCATCAAATCGTTAATCCGTTAAAAAGTTTTTTCATGTTAAAGGATTAAATTAACTTCCGTTAAGTTCTGTTAACTTCCGTTAAAGTTTTTATCGTTAATATCTTGCACCATTCATTTTTCATAATGGTACAAACCAGTTGGCACTGGTGACACTTGTTGCGTATTAGCACGAGCTTTATAGAAGAAAGCGAAGAAAAGAGCTCTTTTTTGTGCCAAATAATACGCTGCAGCCTCATAGGTTTATTAATTATTGCTGTCCGCAATTTCCAAAGATTTTCCAATCGCAGCTTCATTAGTGCAGTTGAACTTATTTTTGTCTTAAAATTAGATTAGACTGTAAAATGTAACTTTCAAAACCACAAAAAAACCACCATTGCAAAAATTTTTTTTTACAATCAGCTCAACAACGTCAACACGTGCTCTAAAAGCGAGTTAACTTAAAAAAATGTATACTACACGCCAAATATTAACGAATTAACGGACTTTATTAAGTTCTGTTAATTAAATCTGAAAATAACGGATTAACGTTAACGGAGGTGTGAAGTTTGTTAACGGACTGGTGGTTAACGAAGCAAACGTTTTGCATTAACTTGCCCACCTATTATTAAATGTTAATTGAATATAACATCAAATCGCAAAAGCTCTCAAAAAATTGTTGTGAGTAATCATGTTTGGAGTAGAGGACTTTGAAAGATTATTTGTGATTGAAAGAAGCATACGGTATACGAGGTGTCGCTATTAAATAACAAGACTGGTGACATAAAACAATTTTATTGTAGAAAAAAAAGTCGTTTTATTTTGTTTCCCCTTTGATGTATTCTCCCTTAGCATCAACACAGCGTTTCATTCGGATTTTCATAAAAAAGAACACGACAACACCCTTAACATAAAAAAAAAACAATTGACATTGCCTTGAATTTTGATTTTGCTCTATTTTGCTTTTTTAATTCGAGTTGAGTTTGCTGTTTTCCAATGCATGGACTGCCTCTTTGTCTCAGGGTTGTGCTGGAAAATTCATCTCTCATCGCATGTACAGTAATCACACTGTCTAAAAATTTAGGGTTTTCTTCAGTTTGCTTTGAAATGTCAGCGCAAATCTTTTGGCGTTTTTCTTTTTGATCACTAGTTAAAAGCTTTGAAACAACTTGTGCACAGACCTTTGTCATATGCAGATTTTCATGCAGTATAACTTGCCTCACTGTTTCTTTGTCAATAGACATCCTCTCTGCTATCAGTCGAATACTAAGCCGACGATCTTCTCGGACAATTTTTTCACTTTCTCGGTTATTGTTAGTGGTTTTTGATATGGTTGGGCGTCGTGAACGTTCAATCATCTCCAACATCAGTCCGGCCTTCATGAAATCTTTTGTGCCATTCAAAAACGCAGGTTCTTGACATGCATTCTTTGCCGTAAACTTCCATCAAAGCTTGAATTTTACCAAAAATTTCAAGTTAATTTTTTGCTCAGTTTTAGAGTTAAACATTTTTCTGCGGCTGCAATAGAATTTCTTTCAACAATGAGCAATTTGCTGCTTCTGCAAGCCAAGGTTTTTTACGACGCACAAAAAAACGTGCACTTGCTTTCAACGTCAAGGTACCTAATTTGTTTAAAATATAACTGTAATTTTGCGTGTAACTTGTCAGAAAATTGTCGCCTGCAGTTGTGCGCCTTCTTAACATCCCACGCACAGAAAAAAACGTATTCGTTTATGTTTTTGCGACAAATTTTGAGCTGTTACAACTTAAAAATTTCTTTTTATAAACTTGTAAAAGTACTCGTACTCGAACTTTTTTACGGTACTCGTACTCGAGTACATTTTTCAATATCAGTACTCGTATTCGAAGTTTTTTGCGGTATTCGTACTCGTACTCGGAAGTTGAGTACTCGACTCCATCACTGCCAAACAAGTAACGTGTTATGACATTACTTTTCACTCTTAAATGCTAGTATGCCACTACTGTGGGTAGCATAGCCAAAGTCTTGTTGTACAAGCTACCATGTCATAGGTCTACTAAGTTAAAGTGCTAACTGCTGTGCTAACTGCAAACATTTTTTGTTGAGACATAAGTATATGAAAGAATATGCTGCATGCGCATAACACATAAGAACTTAGTGCAAAGTTCTATGATTTGCAATGAATCAATTTAGTGTATCTATGCTTGATAGTACACCGAAACCACAAAAATCTAAAATTTTGAGAATTGGAAGTCCATCATAAGGTGAACGCATTAGTGTTATGACACTGCTAAACAGAGGTGGGCGTTTCGCAAAATAGTTCGCAAGTTTCGCTAATGCGCAATTTGCGTTGCGCTTTATGCCTTTTTTTCAGCGCTTGCGCAATTTGCGTTTGCGAATAGGTAAATCTCATATTTGTTGCGCTTTAAATGCGAATTTTTTCCAAGATGCGCAATCACAAAATAATTTTTAAATGTTGTGCAGCATGTCCCAGTCAAAAAATAAATAAATTTTGATTTTGCAGATTTAAAGCATGATCACGTGATAGTTGATGCATGCTAATTGCTGATAGCAAAATTTTTTTCTTGTTTAGTTTTCTTCTGCGCTGTCTACTTTTATACCGCTAAACGCGCTGTATTCAAAGTTTGAGCGATTGAATATATCAAAGTGGACTAGTGTGTGACAGAAATCAAGGGTGCCAGATTGGGAGATCCCCCTCAATCGAGTCCTCCAAAATTTTGAACTTTTAGATCGTTAAAGCTAGATGAATCAAGTTTTTGAAACGGGTAGATATCAAAAATAAACTAAACGTACCAAAAATTGGGGGTGCCACAATGGGGGTTTCCCCCAAACAGACCCTTCAAAATTCAAACTTTTTAACCACTCACGCTGGACACACAAAATTTTCAGGGTAGGCAAGTATGAAAAAAGTTTTCCCAAACGGTGCTCTCCAAAACTCAAACTTTGTAACCTTTTAAAATGAATACGTGAAATTGTGGTTCCAAATTTTCATTTTTTCTATTTAAAGTAACCTTTGCATTTCTGCACCATCAGCTTCTTCCGAAAGGCGCTTCTGCAGTGCAGGCTTGACTGTGAACGACTTGAGAATGCAACTAAGAGGTGAACATTTAGAAGCACACATGTCATGCATACATGTCATACATGTCATGCATTGCAATAAAGCGCTGCTTTAATTAACCAAATTGTTGAATAATTTTTTTCTGAATATCGGTGGTGGTTGACTGGTTGTTCACTTGTTCAGCAAATTATGTTAATTTAAGCCAGAACAGAATTCGGTATTCTGGATTCGGTTTTAGCTATTCGGAACAATTCTGGAATAGCCTACTATTCTGAAATGCCCATTCCTTGTCGTAGTTCTTGTGCTTTAGATAAACTATATGCTGCATACTGCTGAAAGACAAAGAGTAATGCATTAATTTTGTGTTAGGGATCGAAATTAACTGTTTTGACAACTTGCCCGTCGGGAAAATGTTATCAAATGTCTACTTACCAGAGAAAATTTCAATTTGCCCGAAAAGAAAGTATTCTAAGTTTTGAGGTTAACTTGGGAAAAAGCACTGAATTTGCAAAATACGCGTAGCTTCGAGAATCAATTTTTGTGTGCGATTGTAATAATGTGATGATGCATTAAGTAACTTTTTCCAATTATGCATCAGCAAAAATTGATTTTTTGATTGTAAATATTTCACTTAATATTTAGCAATCACAATTATTAATTACCGTTGTGGTTTGTTGCAAACGTATTTTTATCAGCAAATATTTTGGAAATTACACCAGCTAGAAAGCCGAAATTTTTTTTTGTAGAAGTAATTGAAGCTAAAAGATCTTCAAAATAATCATAACAAAAAATCGCAAAATTCTTGACGTTATCTTCATGCAGCCCTGGGTAGTAGTTGTGGTATCTGAAACACTGTTAGCGTGGCAAAGTGTCGGAAAACTTTTGTAGAAAAAAAACGTGACATTTTGTGCCAAACAGTTGTTAAACGCGTCCAAGAATCGAAAAATCTGCGTGCGATTAAGACGTGTTAATAGCGATTAATAATGTGCATACTATTAGACAATGCATTAATTGTGATAGTTACCAGAGGTGGAGTCCTCGAGGACGTCCTTGGCCTCGAGGACGTCCTCGAGGACACATTTTGAAGTCCTTGGCCTCGAAGGTCAAGTCCTTGGCCTTGGCCTCGAGGCCTCAAGTCCTCAAAAATTGCCCTGTCCTCGGCTTGAGGACAGCACTATTTTTTGAACAGTTGAAATTTCGATGGAAAACGCCAAAAACCTCGCGAAAAATTTGAGAACACCGTTTTTGTTTTCCTCACTTGGAGCATAGGCGTAGCCAAAGGGAGGGGCAGGGGGCTCGCCCCCCAATTGAAATTTCACCAATGACAAAAATGTGACAAAAAAGCTTATTGTTTCTTTAGTTTCTGTTTCTTTTTAGCATTTTTCGCTTACAACAGTAACTAACAACAACATTGAAGACCAGGGGCGCCGCGCCCCCCTCAATTCAATTTTTGCCAGCCAGTTTAAACGTATAACCCGAAGGAAATGGAAAGTTTTCGTCCTAAAAGTTGCTATGTCAGGCACACATCTACCTTTTTTATCAACGTAATGCATTAATCAGGGCCGGATTTACCATAATATGACGCAGTATCAGCTAAAGGCCCCCTGCTGAAATCGTAAGACTTGTTTTGGTCTTCACCTATATTTGGCAGAAAGATGTTGCAAAAATCTCCAAAGTGCCAGGGGCCAAGTGCGATGTAAATCCGGCCCGGCAGTAACATGGTTAGTAGACGTAGCCATCTATGGTACCATTTTTCAATGACGTTTTAGTAAATCACCTCCAACCTCGCCGGTTTTTACCCACAAAGTATTAAAAATAATTAGCCATGGAAAATGCTGATTGAACAAACCATTAAACTTCAATTGATGGGGCCTGGGCCCCCTGGCCGAACATCATAGGCGTAGCAATGGGGAGCTCAGAGGGTACGGCCCCCCAATTAAAATGCTACCAATGATAAAAATGTCACAAAAAGGCTGTGGTTTCTTCAGTTTCTTTTAGCATTTTCGTGTACCACAGTACAAGCGTACAACAGTAATTAACAAAAATATTGGTCCAAAGGGCCTGCGACCCTCAATTTAATTTTTACTAACCAATTTAAATTTGCCTAAATTAAAAATTGCCCCCAATTTAAATGGGCCCCCAACAATAATATTGATCCAAGGAGCCTGGGCCCCTTCAATTTGATTTTTGCCAACCAATTTACATGAACCCCCTACAATAATATTTAATTGGGCCCTCAACAATAATATTGATCCAGGAGCCTGGGCTCCTTCAATTTAGGTTTTGCCAACCAATTTAAATGGCCCCCCTACAACAATAATTAAATGGCCCCCAATTTAAATGGGCCCCAACAATAATATTGATCCAGGGGGCCAGGGCCCCTCAATTTAAGTTTTGCCAATCAATTTAAACTTATAACTCGAGTGAAAATAAGAGCTTTTATCCTGCAAGTTGCTTACTCAGGCCCTCATAAAACATTTTTATGAACGACATGCAATAACTAGGGACGGAAATAACACATGGCTCAGTGCCAGGGGCCCCTCGCGCATATAAGACATTTTTGGTCTTCACGTGTATTTGGCCGAAAAATATTGCAAAAATCCCAAAGTGCCAGGAACACTACTCCATGGAAATCCGGTCCGGGCAATAACATGGTGGTGTTAAAAATCTAGTACTTTGAAATGGCTCTAAATACGTGCGCAATGTGATCCAACGAAGTTAAAACCGCTTTTTTTTTTCAAAAAATTATGAAAAATAGCCCAGCGGCTGAGGGCTTTGCCCCCAGACCCCCGCTAATGATACGTTTGAATTGCAGTCACTTCTTTACTCAACACATCTCTCAATCAAGATATTTTCACATTTTAACTTTTGGTTTAAGCCCTCCCTTTTGAACGAGTTCCTAGTTACGTGCCAACACCCGACTACGGCTTCTGATCTTCCATTCTACGATATCTTTTCCCCCACAAAAAATTCCTTTTTCGTAGTTTCTGATGACGTTATTGTATGTAATTTGTGGTTTGCCCCCCCTCCCATTCAAAAATCCTAACTACGCTTATGCCGAACATGTACTCCTATAACTGGTTATTTTCATGACAAAACACAAATATCTAAGGGAAATTTTCGAGTGGATTATTATTTACTGCTAAAATGTTGCAAGACACAATGCACCTTACTTTCCCCTACGTGGACCAAATCCCTTACAGTTAAAATTTAACTCCCAAATATAAGATGTTAAACGTGTTTTGGACTTAAATTGCTAGTAAAATGAGGATTAAACAATTTAAGTTTTTCAATTGGCTTTCAAATGTCAAAAATCTGGTGCTTTCAAATGGCTTTGAACACTTGCGAAATATGATTCAATGTCAACAAAATAATTTTTTCTTCCAAAAAATTCCAAAAAATCGCCCAAAGGTTGGGGCTTCGCCTCCAGACCCCTGTCTGTGATACGTTTGAGTAACATTAGCTTTCTCGACACGTTTCCAAAGTTCGATATTTGCATTTTTCAACTATTAGTTTAAGCCCTCTCCCTTTGCAAAATCCTGGTTACGTGGCAACAATTTCAGATCTTTGTCCCACAAAAAGTTCCTCTTTGGAAAAAATTTGATGACGTAATTTCATCTAATTTGTGGTTTTGGTCTACCCAATAAAAAATTCTGGGTATGCCTATTGAATTGGAGATCGCCTGAAAAAAAATTTGAAGACCTTTTTTTTTGGAGAACACTTGCATCTGTGTCCTTGGCCTTGGCCTCGAGCATTCCTGTCCTTGGCCTCTAGATGGTCTGTCCTCGGAAAGGCAGTCCTTAGCCTCGGATTTTTTTGTGTCCTTGGCCTTGGCCTCGAGCCTTGTGTCCCCGACTCCACCTCTGATAGTTACAAAGTGCTTACTAAAATAAAGCAAGGAACAGCTTTCTCTACGTACAAATTTTACTTTATTGCAACAAAGCAGGGTAAATCACGTTTTTAATAATCTTGTTTAAAGTTGTCTAATGCACTATATTTTGTCAACTTGCCCGTCAGGGAAGTTAAGCTGATAACTAGCAAGCCCGAAGCGATTTTAGCTTGCCTCGGACAAACGGGCAGGTATGGAGCGCCGTTTGTGTACCCTAATTTGTGCAGTATTTTTTTGCATATTTAATTAAATATGTCATTTTAATTAAATATACAAAAATAAATATACAAAAAAAACTAGTGCAAAAATAAATATGCAAAAATTTTTTGTGCGGACTTTTTTTGACTATTTATTTTTGCAATAAGAAAAACCTACGCCGAATGTACCGTTGCAAAAATAAATAGTCAAAAAAACTGCGCGCAAAATAAGCTCTTGCAAAAATAAATGGTCAAAAAAACTGCGCACAAAATAAAGCGTTGCAAAAATGCGTTGCAGACATTTTTGTATATTTGTTAGTGGAGCGCTGCTCACAGAGCGCATTAAAGAATAGCCGATATCGCATCAAAGAGCAGCCGAGATCGCTTTGCCACGCTCCACTAACAAATATACAAAAATGTCTGCAGCGTATTTTTGCAACGCTTTATTTTGTGCACAGTTTTTTTGACGATTTATTGATGCAAGGTATGGGGCGCCGTTTGTGTACCCTAATTTGCACAACGTTTTTTTGCATATTTAATTAAACAGTCATTTTAATTGAATGCACAAAAATATATAGTCAGAGTCGAAATAAATAGTCAAAAAAACCTGTGCAAAATAAACCGTTGCAAAAATAAATAGTCAAAAAAACTGCGCACAAAATAAAGCGTTGCACAAATACGCTGCTGACTTTTTTGTATATTTGGTAGTGGAGCGTGACAAAGCGCTCTCGGCTGCTCTTGGAGGGCATTAATGACCAGCCGAGAGCGCATCAAAGAGCAGCCGAGAGCGCTTTGTCACGCTCCACTTCCAAATATACAAAAAAGTCTACAGCGCATTTTTGCAACGCTTTATTTTGTGTGCAGTTTTTTTGACCATTTATTTTTGCAACAGATTATTTTGCGCGCAGTTTTTTTGACTATTTATTTTGACTGTGACTTTATATTTTTGTACATTTAATTAAAATGAATATTTAATTAAATATGAAAAAAAACATTGCACAAATTAGAGTACACAAACGGCGCTTCATAGCAAGGGCTTATTTTGCGCGCAGTTTTTTTGACTATTTATTTTTGCAACGGTACATTCTGCACAGTTTTTTTTTATTGCAAAAATAAATAGTCAAAAAAAGTCTGCACAAAAAATTTTTGCATATTTATTTTTGCACTAGTTTTTTTTGTATATTTATTTTTGTATATTTAATTAAAATGACTATTTAATTAAATATGCAAAAAAATACTGCACAAATTAGGGTACACAAACGGCGCCCCATAGGCAGGCGTTAATTTTGAACCCTGAATTTAGTTTAAGCTACCTTATTTAATAAGTGCGTGTAGCGAACTCCAAAAAAAAAGACTAAGTTCGCCTGGGGTTCTTACAGGACGCGTGCTGCCATGGTTCCAGTTCTTCTTTATTCAAAGACAAAAATTAACAAAATTAACTACCACGCCACAGCACGGTTTCAAAATAAACTTGAAACCGGCGAGCTAAAGAAACAAAAACCCAGCTGGCTTAACCAAAAAATGCAACCTAACAAAATATCTAAAACATAAGTAACGTCATTTTAGCGTCTGACCATCAGGTCTTAAAAAGAAGAATGAATTGAAGAATGCTTGCCATCACAGTCAAAAAATTGCAAAGTTTGCTTTCTTCATGCTTCCCGCATAAAGAAAGAAACAAACTTAATTATAAGCAAATTTAAACACGTACATAATTCCAGCGATTTGTAACAAGTTTCGAGCTAAATTACTACAGCTGCAAAAATGCCCTGCAGACCGCGCTCTTTGCGTGAAGGCACAAATCAAGAATTCGAACAATGCTATACAGCAAATCAGGATTTAATGCTATAACGTAACAGTGCGAAATACCTTTTGTTTTTTGTACTGTAATTAGTAGCCGAAAACTTGGCCGGTAAATAGGAAAAAGATTCGATGAAAGGGTCCAAGAGCAAACGACAAAATTACCAAAGATTGCTTTCCTGCCTACAAGGGAGATGGGTGGTTGCAAAAGTTCAAAAGATTCAACACTGTTACCCTAGTTCGGCCGCCGTTGAGAGATTGTTTGCTGTTGGTTTTGATATTTTGCGATCGAAACGATCGTCTATGACGAAAGAAAATTTTGAAAAGTTTGTTTTGCTGCGTGAAAATAAAAGTGTTTAAAAAAGTCATTTTTTCTCCATGAATAACGCAATATTTCTGAATGTGAGTAAGTGGAGCTTTTTTTTTGTTTGGTGTTTACTTATTTTTATTGCAGTTTATTTTTATTATTTTTTTTGTTTTAGTGTTTAATTGCTTTTTTCAACAATAAAAATAATTCTTTCTTCGGTCTTAGATATGTGTCTTTAGTTATAAAGTTAAACGCATTGCAGTTGGTTTATTCCAGTGCAGCTTAGCTGAAGATGGTACAATGTTTGTACTTTCATGCTTTTGTACTTAACACCATCGTCTGCAGCGCGCTTTTGAAACTCCGATTATGCAAAAATTTGTACTCCAAAACTTTTTTAACTAGCGAAATTTGTGTGCGCTTCTCAAGCAATCAATTTGTAGTTGCGCTGTACTATTTTAAATTTTTGGTTGCAAAATTTGTGTTTGCACTTTAAAGCATTTAAAATTTGCGGTACGGAATTTGCAATTGCGCTTTAAGCTTTTAAGATTTTGGTTGCGGAATTTGCGCTTACGCTTTAAGCTAAAAAAATTTTGGTTGCGGAAATTTGCGCTTGCGCTTTAAACTTAAAATGTTTTGGTTGCGGAATTTCCGCTTGCGCTTCAAGCTTAAAAAATTTAGTTTGCGGAATTTGCGCTTGCGCTTTAAGCTAAAAATTTTTTAGTTGCGGAATTTGCGCTTTAAGCTAACAAAATTTTGGTTGCGGAATTTCCGCTTGCGCTTCGAGCTTAAAAAATTTTGGTTGCGGAATTTGCGCTTGCGCTTTAAACTAAAAAAATTTTGGTTGCAGAATTTGCGCTTGCGCTTTACAATGTGGTTTTTAAACGCCCAGGTCTGCTGCTAGATATGTTTGGTATTTGCCATGGTTCTTTGGTTCTGTGTGTATGAGCTGTTGACTAATATTCGCTTCACTTTCACTTTTTCAGATCCTGATCTGCTAGTGGTGAAAGTGGTTAGTTGTGCTCCCTCAGATTTACTAAAACTGATGGTAGGCTACCTGCCTACATCGGTTAAGGACTTCTATTGGGGGGGCAAGCTTGTTCTAAGTACCAACCCGGCAGCGCTGATCCTGCACGATTTCAGTAGCATTAGGTGTTGCTTAAGGGGGGCCCAGTTTTTGTCTTCTTACCCGGGCTCCCCTCCCTCAAGTCAATAACCAACACTGCGTAGCGGATGACGAAAATAAAATGCTGCAAGTTCCCTTCTGGTCAAGGAAGCAACTGCGAATAGATTTACTTACCTGCAAACAGCCCCAACAGAAATCGAGCCACAATGATCATCACCAGCGAATTTTCAACTTTGCTCGTTCCCATCAAAATACCACCCACAATCAAAAATAAGCTGTTGAATAGCAGTGTTCTTTTTCTGTCTCCAAAATAAGTTGCAAACAAATAATTTCTGTAACTTTAGAAGCAAATTTTTTGTGAGTTGTTTCAAGCAATCAACAGCAGTAAGCCGAAAAGAAAACAACACAGCAGCAACTACAAAACAAAGCAACAAACAACACCTACCGTAAACATATACAGTACTATGCTGCAACCACAGCAATTTAGCTTATCTGCAAATTTATTTGATGAATTAATGCCTTATAGTTTTGAGGAAACTATGGATCACCCTAACATTTTCAAATATCCACAACATCACAATATCAAAACCGATCAATAAAACACAAGTTGCGGTGTTTCTTTAATATAATTATTTTCGCTTACCTTTTAAATTTTTTCACGAACCATCCTGTGATATAGGGACCAATTATTCCGCCAACAGTGTAAATTGAGACGGCCAAAAACCACAGAAATGTCTCGTAATCGGTTAATTCTTTTTCGTAATTCTTAGCTGAATTCAGATTACCACTGATCGTATTCCATAGAGCTCCAGTAACAGTCTAAATCAGCATTAATTATTTAACACTAAAATTATTTAAACTATTACGCTAAACTATTTAACTAAAATTATTACAACTCTAAAATATAAAAAAACTAAAATTATTTGACATTGGGCAGGGGGACTTTGCTCTCGCCCCATCGCATCGTTTTTTCAATGCCAAAAACTTGAGCTTACAAATGTACAATGTACGGTACCCCAATTCATTTTAAAAGAGTAAATTTACAGTATTTTGCAATACTTGAAGATAATAATATTTAAAAAATTCCGTGAAAAGAAATTGTTTAATCAAACAATATGGTTTGCGTTTGGGTAACTATGCGAAAAAAGTGGGGTCGATAATCAATGGACGTTTACACAGAGGTCCTACCTGATAAAATTAAGGCATTAAAATGGACTATTTTTACGTTTAAAATTTAGCTACAGTATATTTCCATTTACGGGCAATGGCCTTGTTTCATTACCGCGTTACTGCTACGGTAGGTATGTAATCAACATCAGCTGCTAACGCTTGAAGCTTTGAAATGGCATTCATTACATTACGTTTAAAAACTTTTATTGTTTTCAAACTATCATCAACAACTTTACGAAATGCAATATCTTAAACGCCTTTGCGATTAAAAATTATGGAAAATTTGCCGACCATAATTTAGAAAAATTGTGTCCTTGGTTCTTGGCCTTGGCCTCGACCATTCCTGTCCTTGGCCTGGAGAGAATCTGTTCTCGAAAAGTCGGTTCTTGGCCTCGCATTTTTTAAAAGTTTTTGGCCTCGAACGTTGTGCTCGACTTCACCTCTGATTCTAAGAAGAAAATACGAAAATCTTCCGTTAGACTTTCTTAACTTGATAAGTTGGAAGAATTGCAATGGAGTCATGTTAATAAATTTACTGTTTCTCCGTTTTTCAAAAACAAGGTTGAATGCATTTTTCACTTTTAACTTCACTTAGACAAAATTGTTTTCTGAATGGTAGGCTGATTTTGAGCTAGTGACGCAAGCGACCACTCACGAAGTTTGTAAACATTTGCTTCGCGTCCAGTGTAAACTCACTTTAACTCCATCATACTTTGCAATACCAAAATCGAAACACAATTTGTTTTTCTCAAATACGGCTTACTCAAGGTTAGTTTCTTGCAACAGTAGCATAACAAAAGTTATAATAGTAATACAACACCTTCATTTATCAAGTTGCCTTGGACTATGCGGACAGGAGACAGCAAAGAAACTTTTTGGTCTTGGAGTCAAGTTTCGACCTGTCTACTACACATGGCGAATGCTTTACGCTTGTCAATCTATTGTTGAACGTCAAGCAGGAAAGCTGTGAATACCAGGTTTTATATTCAGTGGTTTAACCGGACCTGGAATCGAATCCAGGTTTACCTTTTTAGTCGCAGATGTTCAATCCACTTGACCACTGATAACAAACACATTTGCAATTTCTCTGCAAGAATTGGAATCCACTTTACTTTGTAGTAACTTACCCAGGCGGGTGCGTTCACGACGGCAGCATAAAATGAGCCAACAACAGTCACCGATATGGCTGCTATCAAAACTACTTTGTAGCCTTGGTTCTGTAAAGTAAGTTTAAAATACAAAATACTATTAAAGGAGCCAAAATTTTTTTTGAGATTGACGTAAGCTACTGTTGAGATCATATCAAAAAGACACACACACGCAACTAACTTACTTTGTCACCAAGTAAGATATTCTACTGTAGTATAGAGCAATCTATTTGAATATTAATACGATAATGAATGGGGTTTGATTCAACCAATTCAAAAAACTGCTCGGCAGCGTAGGCCAATGCGAGTATCATGACATAACACAGTACACGTCAAAAATTAAAATTTAAAATCCTACATTCTATTTCACCCGTAATCAGGTTATTTATCTGCAATAACTTTCCCACGTGATACCAGCGACGCCATTGGCCTCTACCGAGACGATGGCCTAGCGATCCTCCGTTGCACTTCAGGACCTAGAGGTGAACGAATCAGAAAAGATATGTTGAAAACCTTTTAACAGCACGTCCTGCAAGTAACCGCGTAAGCCACGACGATCGAAACTGACTTCCTCGACATCACGCTGAACCTTAGCTCTGGCAAATTCTGGCCGTATCGAAAACCGAACAATCAGCACGCTTTATAACCACGCCGCTTCGAGCCACTCTCCTATTATAAAGAAGCATCCATGATAGCGGAAAGGGTATCTAAAATATCCTACAACGAAGAAGTATTCAAAAAAGCGGCTCCGTTGTACAACCAAGCTCTCAAAAAAAGTGGCTACACAACCAGTCTTACTTGTACCTATAGTGACGATCAGAGAGGGGAATCAGGGTATTCTTTGAATACCCAAACAAAATCATGTCATCTGTATTTATTCAAAGTAATATACCTTTTAAATAATATTTTATATTTTAGTTGTTTTTGCTTTCATGGCTAGTTGGCTACAAGCAAAGTGTATTCTGCGTACCAATTGGCGAAACCTAGTGGCAGTCAAGAATTTGAGTTTTCGGCATTGTGGCGCTAAACGGTTGATATGCAGTCGTTGTAGCTTGACTGCGCTGGAAGATATCAAAGCGAAGTATTGAAAACCCAGAATGGCGTAACAAAGTGAAACCATGTAACGCCCCGCCTCTGTATTAACCAATCAAATTTGGTCTAGTGCGGAAACGTCACGATTGACGTCATCGTAGGTTTTCAGATAGCGCGCGTGATTACCTTGTCTTCAGCTGCCTGCGCCTATGGTTGCGAGATCGATCGTTAAAGACCTGTCAATTAAACTAACCACCCGGAAACACAATAATACTTCTCGGTATCAAAAAATTGACAGTAAAAGACATGAAAGGTTTTTTAGCAAAAACAACCTTTTATGAGGAAAACTTAAACTTTGTCAAAGTAAACTACAACCGCAATATAACGCAACGAATATTGTGGATAGCTTATCGGAATATTCCTTCACTCCAAAAAGTTTTGAAAAGAAACAAGCAATCGTTGCTGCAGGGAGACCCAAACCCATTGAAAGATTATTTTCTTCCTTAAAACGTATCAAATCATTTTCTCGAAATAAAATGGGACAAGACAGACTTTCAGATTTTGGCCTTATATCCATCGAGTCGCAACTACTGACAGAAGTCATTGAAACCAACAGTAGCGTAGGCAGGGGGGCTCAAGCTCCCCCCATTGGCCTAAAAAGTATGCAAAATAGCAGTTTTTAGTGCTTTTGAGGCCGATTTTTGCTCCAAAAAGGAAAACAGCCCTCCCCAACAGGATTTGGGAGCAGAAGCTGTGAAGGACTTGCTAGTGTTATTTGGACCAGAATAGAGGAGTTTTTTGGTTATAGAGCTCACCCATAAGTCGGTAAAGACCTTTTTTTTGTTTGGAAAACACCTGATTTCGGCCGGAAAAATCCTTTGAATTTCGGTAAAGACCTTTTTTTTGGAGATCACCTGGTTTTGACAGAAAAAGCGCCTCAACCTAATTCAAGAATAATAAAAATTTCGGTCAAGTTTGTTTACGGTTGTATCAAACTTCCAAAAAAAAACTCTTTATGCGACAACCTGGCAACGCGACTGGGAACCAAATCTTTTCAGGATTCAGTCATAACAAAATTTGCTTCAGCGGAAAGGCAAATGGAATTTATTTTTTAAATGACTTTCTTGCATCTTTACAGTAATTCTGAAACTTTGTCGATTATATAGTGCTCTGCCGTTTATAGGAAACAGTTTTGTTTGAATTGCTAATCAAACGGCCAAAGCTGTTTCAGTTTGTACTATTTGTTTGCATTTTTTAGGCAACTAATCATTGGATGCGGTAAAGGCGCGTAGAAAATTTTAATCATTTGCTTCATTTGAGTGTAGCATTATAGAAGTTATAATTTATGTTTTCATTTTTCTACACCTCCTCTATACTCATTTCACTCAACAGCTGAAGCGAGACGAGAAAATTAACTTCAGTTACGCTACCCGCAATTCGAGTTTAAACATTTTACTCCCAAACGTGTTTTGCTTCTCCCCCCAGTCAAACTTTGTCTTTCTGTTTTTACGTTTAAAAAAGTACAGTACAATACAAACACAGTATAAATATCAATGTCACCTATACGCATGAACATGATTTTATATGCGTAATTATTTCATGTTCACTAATAAACGACGCAATAATAAAATGAATACCCGAAACTTTTGGCCACCGGTCGTCACTGCTGTAAGAACTTTTGGCCACCGTCACCAGAAACAATCGGTGTAACTTTTGGCCATTTTTGTCTAATTCGTCCACTGGTGTAACTTAATTTTTTGCCACTTTTGGCCACTTCGTCACCAGGAATAACCGCTGTAACTTTTGGCCACCGATCGTCACAATAATAAAATGAATACCCAAAACTTTTCGGCCACCGATCGTCACCAGGAACAACCAAAAAGGAAAAGCCCAGGCAGAAAAAGAAACGAGGTGTGGTTCAGACCCATACAGCGATAGCGTCAAAACCAACATTGGCAAAGAGTTTTTTAGGCTTTTGCCCAAACGCTTCCCAAGCCATCACAAGCTTTGCAAAATTTGTAATTACAACTGTGCGAAGCTTAGCTACAGCTGTATATGCAAACGTTGCAGCCATCATCTCCTCACACAACACAACGCTTCTTTGGAAAACAACTACAGAATCTGATCCATTTTCCTGCAACTGCCGAGACAAACCGAACTTGACACCAAATGCCGGAAAAAATCCCTTCCTTGCCAGGCGACAGAACATGTAAACGACAATAATACTCGTGATGATCCCGATTACAGGTGAAACAGAAAGTGGGGTTTTAAATTTTTTAATTTTGATTTTTCGCGTGTGATGTGTTGGTGTTATAAATATTAGTACTGCAGTTAGTAAGTTTTGCTCCAACTTTAGTGCAACTTTAAATGGAAATATGCTGCACCGGTTATTTCTAGCTAGTGATAGTAATTTTAATTTAATTTATTTTTTATTTTTTTATATCTGATGGTGCTCAATACTTACATCATTATATGACATCGTATTCTTGTGATGTAACTTCAAAAAACAGTAAGCAGCCCAGCGCTACTATGTTTTTTTTAACTTTTAGAATTGCTTAAAATATTTTCTGCTACAATATCAAATATCTCGTCAACTTGAAAGCAAGCATTTGCACTTATACTGCAAGCAATAAAAATGTTGTTTATTATTGAACAAACTCTAACTTAATAACGGCACTGGCTTTGCATGTTGTTATTTATTTTTTATTTACTTATTAATTTTTATTTTTCCAAGAGTAGTTTTAAACTAGACTTTTCCAACTTAAAATACAGCATTAGAGTGCTTGAAAAAAGCTAAAACTAAGCTGTTAAGAGTAGTGGCTTGGTCTCTTTACTCTCATTATTAATGTGATTTTGGGTGATTTGCATTTGCAACATGCTCGTAGAGCAATCACCAAAAAGTTAGATATTAACTCAGATATTTACGAACAATATAGCCGGTAAACGTTTACTACATCATAAAGTAATGTTTGCGGAAAAATTAAAAAATCGATTAAAATCACGTGCTTTTTGTTGTAAGAATAAAATCGGTGAAAGTTACAAGCTCTATGTAAGCAATGAATCCATCTCATCATATTTTGCCATATGTAATCATGCTGAAGTATATCTTTATTACCAATAAATGCAAATATTTTTCAATCAAGAAATAAACCCATAAATGTACAAAAACTGACACCAAAATATCAAAATTTAAGTCAAAATACATTCTTTTTACCTATTGCAATGGAAGCTCCACTTGTTTTTCTGTTGTACTGATCTGAATATCAAGCCGGAATGGGGATTCACTCGATTTGGAATTACGAATATTATTTGTTTTTATCTATTTCTGTTATGTTTTAGAGGCACATGACGAAAGCCTACCTGGAATCAAGTCTCACTTGATGTTAAATTTAAAGTAGTACAAAAAGCACATTTTAGTTTAAAAGTTGGGACTTATTCTGGATTTGAAAACTGCAGGAGTTGGAATAAAATAACGTTGAATGTTTATTTGCAGTATTGCACTTTAAATTTACAGTTATGCCCCTAAGTGTAATCCAATAACACGACTTGAAATTACTGATAAGCGATAGAGAGTATCCAGAGTCTTAGAGGCACAATCAAACCTGTGATTAACTCTGACCTTCTATCCGTCTGTTCTATATTAAACCGTTAATAAATGCTTGTGCTAGCAAACAATGCGTACCAGCGCGATACGTCGGTTGCAATTGGAAACGCCAAACATTGTACAGCGAAAATGCGAGACTGATAATGAAATTTGGATCGAATTACCAGCTGATATCAAAAATATTGTTCAAAAAAACAAACACGTGTTCATCAAAAAAATTAAAGAATTTCTCCATGTAAATCAAAAATAACCAATCAAACATTTAAACTTACGTTTGATTAGTTTTGTTTTTTCATGTCTTTTTTTTTTATGTATATACATTACATACATTATGATTTACAGCTTTTTCGTCTTTGTTTTATGCATGTTGTACTTTGTCATGTGTGTTGTGCTTTTGCCGCGTGTATTTGCTTTCAGTGTTTTTGTAATTCCGGTAGGAGTCTTCGCCACCTGGGCTGTTCGTTTTTGTGTTTTTACTACTCCGTATTCAATAATTGATAAAATAGAGTAAAATTTTGGTTGACAACGTAGAGTTGTGAGAGGCTGCAGACTCGACGAACGCGCCTATTCCATTGGAACTGGACTTAAGGTCATTTCGCTCCCTCTCACCGGAAAAACATGCCGATTTATTTTGTCTCTGAAAATTGATGTCCTGAAGTATCGTCTTTTCAAACAAAATTAAAATAAAAATGAAAAAAAAAAGATAGATGGCTTTAAGCTTGTTTTTTTTTTACATCCTAGGTGTAAAATGGTCTAACGTTAACCACCAAGTTTAAATTCGCTGTGGTAGAAATTCTAAATCAAATTCCGATTAAAAGTTTTAAAACGTTTGGAAATCTCTTCCTAGTGAAGACTGCTTATTTTGAATAGGGTGTCTGGTTCGGGTATACTTTTCTAAACCCGGGTTTTGGGTTTTTATTCCGAAAATCTTAGTTTTCGGGATTTATCTGCTTTCAAAAGTTGAACTGAGCAAAACTGAAATTTATTTTGTTAACGGTTATAGGTAAACAGCACAAAGTAATGCAAAATGAAAATAAATTAAACACATTCAGCATCAATCAATGCAAGGTAAAAATTATAGCAAAACAGGCACACGGAAACTGCGAAGGGACTGGTTTTGTCTTCGTGTCTGCAGCCTCCTATTATTATTATTAAAGCTTTACTTTTTGTTCAGTAATATCTAATCTTTTTTTTTTGAGAACTGGCTAACAAACAAACAAACAAGAGCAGCAAAGAGAAGAAGGGAAGAAAGAGGGAGAAGGGGTAAAGCAGGAACCTTATTATTATTGTCAAAAAATAAATAAACAAAAACTATAGTGGTTATAGGTTTATGTTTCTTGATCATATTTTTGCAAGAGTAAGTTTTTAAGTTTTGCTTTGAAAGATAGGTGCTTTTGGTACGCGAATACTGAAAAAAAAAACATTTTAAGTTCATACTTTTACTTTTTTTTAGCGTATAATGAAAAACTAAAGCAAAAAAAAAAATACTCGACGAGAAAATCGGTCGTCCTATTATACAATAATCAAATATTTGTGGTAAAGAAAATCATAACCTTACTGCATGAATTTTTTGTTGTTAAAAAAATGACAGAAAACAACATATTCAAAATGTACATCTTGCGCTAGATTACTGCCGGCATTTTCCTTAGCATGTCATTGAATATGGCACGCAACTGTTTCTTGGGTACCCTTGCCTACGTTTTAATCAAATTTTTTGTTAACTTTTCACCTTTTTCTCCAAAGTGTTTTTATAGCAAAATTTTTAAGCATTGTTAGAGTTTTTGTGCAGTAGAGCAATAAACTGAGTTAACTGCAATATCTTGACGTCCTTCATGGTCGACTCCTGGGAAGCCATGTCAACTTCCCCTGGCAGTTAGGTGGCCATAACAACCACCAACCCTGCAGCTCCAATGATATTTCTTATTGTAGCTCAAGTCAAGTATGCACAGAGCTGAACAGCGCTGTTTCGAGCTTTTAGCTCTCATCGGCAGCCCTCAGCTATCTTTTTCAAAAGTATTCCCAGCTGAACAAACATCTTGGCCTAACTGGCAAACCTTATGGGCTTGCACAGAGGCAGATGGTTAGTAGGGAATAAACGATTTTTCACTTGTGGTACTTTAGAAACAAGTGAAAAATCGCTGGATCCTTGTAGTAAGGACAGCCATAGGCTATCCCTACTACAAGGACTTCCCTCTGCGTGACCACGGAAATCAAAACTGCAATATCTTGACGTCCTTCATGGTCGACTCCTGGGAAGCCATGTCAACTTCCACAGGCAGTTAGGTGGCCATAACAACCACCAACCCTGCAGCTCCAATGATATTTCACATTGTAGCTCAAGGCTGTCCTTACTACAAGGATCCAGCGATTTTTCACTTGTTTCTAAAGTACCACAAGTGAAAAATCGTTTATTCCCTACTAACCATCTGCCTCTGTGCAAGCCCACAAGGTTTGCCAGTTAGGCCAAAATGTTTGTTCAGCTGGGAATACCTTTGAAAAGATAGCTGAGGGCTGCCGATGAGAGCTAAAAGCTCGAAACAGCGCTGTCCAGCTCTGTGCGTATTACTACTACTAAAGCATTTTAAATTAAAAAATTTCATTCTTTCGTCATCAGGTTTCAAGCTAGAACGGTTAAAAATTCTGATTGGCTTTTAATTTTTTTGGCTTGAAAACCCATTCGAAAATTTTGAATTTTTTTTGAACAAAATAACTTAATTTCAGGTTTATTTTGCTATTAAAACGTGGCATAGGATTTAACAGTGCAAAAACATGATTAAACTTATTGCATATCAATGGGATATGTGGGTGGTGTTATTTTTAAGCTTATATTTTCTGAGCCCCTCCCTATCCTATCCTAAGCTTTTTTCGTTTCATGAAACCTATGTTAAGCAATTAAGCATTTTTCAATGACCGAGCAAATTTGCTTACCAATTTTTTACTATTTTTGAAAGTTTCTGATTTAAGAGTTTTATTTTTGACAAATTAGCCCCCCAAAATAAACGTTTTAAAATTTGCTTTAAACAATTTTTTTAGTCTATTCCAGTGCAAAAGATAGTCTCAGAAGCGCTTTTTACGTGGTATATTTCTTTATTCTGCGTTTTGGTCGGCAGGCCAATTGGAGGCTGTAGCAACCTTCGTGCACCCCTCTCTCTGGCTACGCTACTGTGCAACAAAATTATTTAGCAATCGAAAAGAAATAGTAAACTTATTGTGAAGTGTAATTAGACGCCAAAACCCATGTTATCACAAACAGGTAAAGTCAGCTGCTAAAAGCTTTCAATGTTTTGTAAGCGTGAAATCACAATTACCGATAGTTGCAGAGCATAATCCAAAAACTAGAATGTAACATCGCAAGCGGCAATCGGGGACTTTGCGACGGTATTCAATTTTACAAAACTATAGAACTTAACTCCACAACATAGCACAGAACACGCCAAAAATTAAAAATCCTACAGTCTGTTTCATCCGTAAACGGTATCATAAGGGATATCTGCCAAAAGTAACACAGTAAAAATTTAAAATCTAAATTTTAAACGCTAATAATTTAAAAATTAAAATTGTTCCTCGTTCCGGTATCGAAGGTATATCCGGTTTCTGGGCGGCCTAGAGTACATCCAACTAGCGGAAAAAAATATTACATCCAACAAGCGGAAAAAAAAAAAAACACAAATAATGCTTTTTCAAGAAAGACCATATCAACTAATTTAAAGGCGGTGAATCACCCACACAATTACGGTGGTTTACTATAGCTAAAATTGAAATATAATTTTTGATATTTTTTGTTTTAATTTTGGGACTGCAATTGCAAAGATATTCAACAAATACAAAAAGATATCCCCCGGAAAAAGCCACCGGAATTGGCTGGATGATTTACCGCCTTTAAGGATAAGCAATTTTGCATAAAATTGTGTTGCTCGATCATAGTATTTACCTCCACCAACAATTTTGACAGCTTTATTTTGTAAAGTACTTAATTTTTTTAAATAACTTTTAAAAGTTGAGCTCCAAGTGATTAAACCATATTGCAGACGCGAGTGGAAAATAGCATAACATAAATTTAATAAAGCCTTAGTGTTTAAAAACGGTTTTACCTTTGCTAGAATTCCAACCGATCGCGATAACCTTTTTATCAAGTTTTTGAAATGACAAAAGAAAGAGATTCGTCAAAAGTAACACCCAAATATTTAGCATTTTTCACTATTGTGAGCGGTAAAACATCATTATAACAGTTTTTAGGCGACTTGCCATTTTTGTTTGAGTTTATAATAATGACATTGGACTTAGACATGTTTAAAGTTAATTAATTGGCTATCATCCATTTGTTCACCTCACTAATTTCTCCTTTTATCTCGTATTTTAAGTTGGATATGCTCTCATCTTGTAAAATAAGACATGTGTCATCAGCATACAGTCTAGGAGCAGAATTAGTTGAACTACTTATGTCTCAGCACCGGAACTGGGATAACAATGCTAGCATGACTTCATAAAAGTCATTAAAGGCTTTTGTCTAAACACTTCAGAAGCTCGGCAATATCTGTAATAAAAACTGTGTGAAGCTTGGCTACAGCTCCTTGTCCAACGTTGCAGCGATCATCTCCTCAAACAATAAAGCGCTTTTCAGGAAAAAAACAACAGAATTAGATCCGTTCCCCTGCAACTGCCGAGTCAAATCAAACTGTCCTCTAGATGGCAGATACCGGGAAAAATCCCTTGTTTACGAGGCAACCGTACACGTAAGCAACAGCAATGCCATGATGTACTATGGATTATGCGAAACTGAATTCAAATCCCGCTACTAAGTTATCATCATTTACAGTCTTTCATCAAACACCGACATGAAGTAAGCGCAGTAGCGTAGCCAGAGGATGGGGGGCGGGGGGGGCTATAGCCCCCCCCCCATTGGCCTGCCGACCAAAGTGCAGAATAAGGAAAATACCACGTTTTTAGCATTTCTAAGACTCTTTTGCTCTGGATTAAAGTAAAAAATGCTTTAAAGCATAGTTTGAAACGTTTATTTAGGGGGGGGGGCTAATGAACTGCCAACCAAAATGCAGAATAAGGAAAATACTACGTTTTTAGCACTTCTAAGACTCTCTTTTGCACTGGATTAGACTAAAAAATGCTTTAAAGCATAGTTTGAAACGTTTATTTAGGGGGGGGGCTAATGAACTGCCAACCAAAATGCAGAATAAAGAAAATACCACGTTTTTAACATTTCTAAGACTGTGTGTTTGCACTGGATTAGACTATTTTGAAACGTTTATTTAGGGGGGGGGGCTAATGAACTGCCGACCAAAATGCAGAATAAGGAAAATACCACGTTTTTAGCACTTCTAAGACTCTCTTTTGCACTGGATTAGACTAAAAAATGCTTTAAAGCATAGTTTGAAACGTTTATTTAGGGGGGGCTAATAGACTGCCGACCAAAATGCCGAATAAGGAAAATACCTCGTTTTTAGCCAGTAGCGTAGCCAGGGGGGGTGGGGGGCTATAGCCCCCCCCCCCCCCATTGACATGTCGACCAAAATGCAGAATGGGAAAAACACTACATTTTTAACACTTTAGAGACTGTTTTGTGCACTGGAGTGGACTAAATAGTGATTTAAAACATCTTTTGAAACATCTGTTCAGGAGGGGCTAATTCGTCAAAACTAAAACCAACAAATAAATGAAAACTTTGAAAAATGGTAAGAAATAAGCAATCAAATTTGATCGCTAGTGTAAAAATGCTGAACATAGGTGTCGTCAACAAATATACTAAAAAATAGGGAGGGGGGGCTATTTAGTATTTGTTAATTACCAATCATTTCTCTCAAATCTCTTTTCATTAGCCTCTCCCCCAATTATTTTTCTCTATAAACTGTATACGAAATAGATTACTCCGTGTGAGTTTTATTGAACTATTCGATTTTATAATTTACCAGCACGTAACAAGAGAACTAACATTTTACCATTTGCCACCTCCCAAATAGCCCATTTATGCCACCAGTTTAATCTTGTTTGCACTGCCAATTTCTAAGCCACGTTTTAAAAGCATTATTTTTTAATCAAAATAGGCCTAAAATGAAGTTATTTTTGCAAAAAAAATGCAAAATTTTCGAGCGCTGGGGGCTCCGCCCCCAGACCCCCGTGCCTCCGGCAGCTGGGGGCTCCGCCCCCAGACCCCCAAAATAGCCCCCCCATTGCAAATATCTGGCTACGCGCCTGAGTAAGCGCCATCGATTTATCAAAATATATTTAGACATAGGTGGCCACTCGGTACTCTTAAAGTACCGACGATAACGGTACAAATACTTTTCCGAAAAAGTACCGACGGTACGATATTAGGTACTTTTTAAAAAAAGTACCGACGATAACGGTACTCGGTATCGCCATTCGGTACTTTTCGAATGATAGATTTAGCCCATTTTTAATATAATTTTGCTATTTTGCTTACTCTGTCTAGAAAGTTAAGCTCCGCCCTATCTTGCCTTTGCTGCAACGGCACAGCCTCTTAATTCTCTGCATATCTTAAGAGAACTGCCACTGGCAGGGGTTCGATTTCGAGTCGGGTCAAACCAAAGACTTAAAAATAGATATTCACAACTTTCGTGGTTGACGTTCAGCATTAAAGGGATAGTGCGAAGAACAAGCTGGCAACTGCAATTCACTTGTGCCGTTGGGAAAGGCACTTAGCGGGACTTCCCCTCTTCATGTGGTAGACAGTAAGAGAGATGGCCGGCAACTCATAAGTGAGCTCGTATAGCCTATCGACTCCGTTGCTTTCTCACAATGCAAGGATAAAACTGCAACCAAATAAAATAAATAAAGAGGTAGGAACCTCACTGAGCCGGAATGGCTATGCCCTGCCTTCAGGGAAAGGGTGACGTAATAAAACGAACTAGCTTGCTTTTACTGAGTTAATCAGCGAAGTTTTTCAATACAAAGAAGCCAACTTTATTCAACAGTAAACTGTAATCGCCCATGTTACATTGGGTTAGGAAAAAAGCAATACCAGTAGTTTAAATTTACTGAACCAGACTGACTTAAAGTAATACAACACTGTTACTTACTGCTTCAGTTTCAGTTAACAGCAAAAAATGAAAAAGACGTAATTATCAACGCAACACTTGTTATGTACCAGAGACTGTGAAAAAATCAAGTCACAACATCTACACAAAAAGAGTTTTGCATTTATTTATTTACTTAAATTTCCTTTCAAAAACACCATCATCTCGAAATGCTCGTCGCTAAGACTAGCTCTTTTGGGCCTAAGAACATCCTTTCCCAACGAAAAAAGGCGTTCTAGCGCCGCACTCGACGGCAGAGGAGTGTTCAACTTTATGAACACGTTTTTCAAGTTCTTGCGAAAGAGAAAAGGCAGCTAAAATGTCTTTGTTTGGAGGATCTCTCCTGGTGCATGATGGCAGTAAACATTAGAACGCAAATTTTCTCGCACCTACAGTTGTTGTTTTTAAAGACAACCTCCTCATACATCAGAGAGCCGGTGGTGTTAGTTACTTTTGGTGGATGTTGGATTAAGAAAGACGTGATTTTGTTTGTCCATAAAAGTCCATGTCTTTCTACAATGCAGGAAAATTAAAAAACACCAATGGAGGGCGATGTATGTTTAGACCGTCTTTAAAAAGCACCAACTGAAAGCGCGAGAAAATTTGGGTTGTAATGTTTACTTATGATGGCAGCAGTGATGGTATTGTCCTGTGGGTGTTTGAAAACTGTTTTTTTAAACACTCGCGTTGGTATACTGTACTTTTGGGCCTTGGCTTTATCTTTTAATTTGCTCTTCAGTCTATTTCATTCAGAATTTCCCACCAAAAATAATTCTTTACAATCACCCCAACTTACTAGGCCTATCTATCCACACAAACAACGTCTTTTCTTACCAGCATCGTTCCTTTCATGCTTTGTAAAAACGCGGTAAAACTTATGCATCTATTTTGACGGAGTTTTTATTTAAACTCCATTCCACAAATTGTACCGAGTAGCGACGATAAAAGTGCGAAAAAAGTATCGACGGTACCGAAAACGCTACAATTTTTAAAAAGTAACGACGGTACCGATAACGGTAATAAAAAAGTACCGCGGTACAAAAGTACCGCGGTACTGCCCACCTCTGTATTTAGAGATGTAAAGACGCCGGATTGAACCGTCATCTGGAAATAGTTCGCCACGCCCCAGCCCTCAGTAGTGGAAACCGCGTATGCCAACTCTGCTAGGAAGAGAAATACTAAATTATAATTTCGAACTGTGCCAACACTCTCAATAAACTTTCTGAAATCATCAACAAATGTCGACACAGGACTAAATATAAATTGAAAAATATCAAACACAACGCCGCTTAAACGTCTATATCGCTTCACTCTGTTGTTTTTAATCCGTTTCTTCTCTACGCATTTCACTTTTTTCGCCTTTTTACTGAGTTTGTTTACCAGCCGTTTGTCGAGTAGCTTAGTATTAGTGTGCTAACTCTAAGTGGGTGTTTCTATCTGCAGTCATGGTTTTGTATCAAGTTAGCTTTTTATGAAGTCACACTAGCTTTGTTATCTGAGTTCCGGTGCTTAGTCTTACGCTCGGCTCCCTCATGGCTTAGACTGTTGGAGTTAACGAGGGCCAGGTTCAGTTTTCTCCGCTAGCTGGGTGTACTCTTGGCCGCCCAGGAGCCGGATATAGCCTCAATACCGAAACAAGGAACAATTTTAATTTTAAAATTATTAGCGTTTAAAATTTAGATTTTAAATTTTTATTGTGCTACTTTTGGCAGATACCTCTAATGATGCCGATTAGAGGTGAAACAGACTGTAGGATTTTAAATTTTAATTTTTGACGTGTACTATGCTATGTTATGATATTCGCTCTGGCCTAGGCTGTCGAGCACTTTTTTAAATCGGTTGAATTCAAACTACACTCATCAGAACTTAACTCCGCTTCAAATAGCATTTCGAGCGTTAAGCGAGAAATGGGAAGTTGAATGTTGATTGTTAGTTAGATCTAAGTAATCGGAACAACCAACGCTCGCGTCGCGTGTTCCTTTGTTTTTACTTGGCCATTTTTCCAATTAACGAGTGCGAAATTTCAGACTTTTGCTTATAAATCGAGAACAGTTGGGTCAAGCTGCATGAAATTTTGACAGCAGTTTGCGATGAATGAGTTATATGTTTGTACCAAATTACGAGGCAATAGGTCACGTGACTTCGGTTTTAGAACCCGAAAACCGCCCCCAAGTTTGGCGTAAAAAGCGGTATCATTCAAAAACGGCTTAAGTATGGCTTAAGTATTTCATATGGTTATATGTCTTAAGATACCTGTTCATCCCAACCAACCCACTTTTGGCTGCGATGAGTTTTTTTTTCCTTTTTTTCTTCTTAAATTTTGTACGCTCTTCTTCTCCTAAATCACAAAACATGGAAATTTAATTTTGGGATAAAATTGCTGAGCTGCAAACGCAGTTTTTTCTCCCGAAATTTTTTGGGGCAACTCCACTGGGAACCTGCCCAAAATGGGGCCCCCAAAATCAATTTTTGTAACGGCTAAAGCTAAAGTGTTAGTTTTTTTGATATCAGCAGGTACTTAACAGACAAATATTTTGACTAAGTTTTGGGGTGCCACCCCCCGCGGCCCCCCTAAATGGACCCCCAAAAATCAATTTTTTGATCAGCTTATAACTTTGGGTGCCAGTTTGTTTTGATGTCAGTAGATATTTAACAGAAAATATTTTGACATGGTTTGGGGTTACCACCCCCCCGAGGACCTCCCAAATAAACCCTCCAAAAATAAATTTTTTGAACGACTCAAGCCAGGTAGCCAGTGTTTTATGATATCAGCATATATTTAACTGACTAATATTTTGATATAGTTTGGAGGTGCCTCCCAAAAACTCCCCTCTCCAAATAAATACCCAAAATTCAATTTTTTGAATGGCTAATATCATTAAAATTAAACAAATATTTTGGCATAGTTTAAGGGTACCACTCCCTCGGGAAACCGAAAATTGGACCACTCCTAAATCAATTTCTTTAAATCACTTGTTACAGAGCTAATAGTTTTTAATATTAAGTCTCTAAAAAATAAATATTTCAGCATGGTTAAGAGGTGACACCCCTCCCTGGAAACCCCCCAAATGCATAGATTCCCCAAATCTTTACTTTTTCTTTAAGCTAAAACCGTTTTTTTCGTACAGATTTGTAAGACAAAAAACTAAAAATACAAATGGTCGTCTGTTCAAGATAGAAGTTTAGAATTGTTGGTATTAAGGCAAAAACATAGGTCTGGGACCAATACACGGCAGAATGTATTATGTAAATAAATAATAAGTACTAAACATTACATGATAGCTTCACTTGAGCTACGATATTTGTATTTATAGTACTGATGGAGGAAGCTTTAGCAGACAAATTGTTGTTGATCACTTAAGATGTTGGTTTAGCACGTAATTTGATATGATAGGATTTTCACTACGCTATTAAGATTTTTCTATTTGTTGTTTAAATTATCTTTATCTAAAACAAAGAGCCAAAATGTTCACTCACGTTTTGGCTCTTTACTTTATATTAAAATTGAATTAATTGACTTTGGAAAAAATAGATTTAAATTCATATTCAAATTCATTATTGACTTTGTGAAAATTGATTTCAAAATGTATTTTTACTTTAGTTGGACTGATGTAGAATTATGTTCATTATCTGTAGTTACGACTTCTAAATTCATGCAATTCGACAATTCAAACTTCCTCTATATTTGACAAACCAGACTTTTGAAAAACTAACTTAGATAACAACACAATTAGAAAAAACTAACATTTTCGAGTACCGCATTTATTTGAGTATAACGCGCATTCGTGTATACCGTGCACCCTTAATTTTTGACGGAAAATTGGTATAAAATTTTTTTCGCTTTTTCTCAGCTCAGACCAAGGATAGTAAGTGACAAATGCTGTTGAAGACATGCGGCTGTGAAAAAATATTTATTTTGAAAACATACGGTACACTGGTAAAGCAAACCGCCAGTATGAACACAATTCACAAATAAAATTACAATTTCAAACTCTTCAAAATCAGATTCATCATGAGATTCACCAAGCAGTTTTTCGAATTCTTTTACTAAACAGTTACTGTTGTCCAAATAAAACAGTTTGTCCAACGTACACTCAGGTGTTGCATGTGCGTGTGTGCGCACAAAATCGTCTCACATTAGCGTGTACATGCACAAACACGCACAAATTCGAAAAAACCACGTAACAATCATATGTGTTCTGACCTGATTCTCAGTCTTTTTGTCCAGTTTGTAAATCGCTACTTTCAGAGTGTAAGTTTTGATTTGAGAAAATCAAATTCATTAAACGTTTAATTAAGACCTTCAAATTCAAATTTATTGACTTTGCAAAAATTAAATTCAAATTTATTGACTTTGTAAAAGTCGAATTCAAATTCATCAATAACTGGTGAGCAGATTCCAATTCAAAATTTAAATTCAATAACCCACGCTATCTGCAAGAACAGCTGCAACTCAACTAAGTAGTTACAAAAAAACAGATGACAAAAAAGCTGAAGGCTACTTTTATTTCACATCATTTATCACCATTTCGCTTCAACAATTTTTAAAATCGTGACTCAACATCACTCAACGCTAAACGCATTGCATGCTCTTTACCCACACTGTTTCTATATTTCTTTTTTATAAATGTCAGAGCAGAAAATCCCATCTCACGTAAACATGAATTTGGAAAAGAGACTATAATTTTTAAGGTTTCTTCATAGAATATTGGATATTCGTTCGCTTAACTATGAATTAAAGATAATCAAAGTACTGAGGGCTCTACTTGTGTCAGCAACTCATTTATAAGGCTTTGGCAACCAGCATTTGGGTCGCAAACCATGCTTTGAGAAACGCTGGCTTAACCTGACGGGTTTATTTTTATTTCTGGAATCAGAAACGATGACGTTGCTATTTTTTGACAGTGTTTGGGATTTCTACTTTTCTGGAGGCTCCATAACCAGATATTTTTGAATAACTGCTGATTTTACGGTAGACAAAAAGTATTTTTGGGCGTCACAGCATTAGCTACGCGTCGGTCGTTCACTGGGTTTGCTGGCAAACTCCCATCTAGTTACTATCATAAATCGCTTTCCATTTTTGTCATGCTCCACTAACTTTAACACCTTGTTGCGTCATTAGATAAGACCTTTTAGAACCATTATCTCAGCTTGGTGGTTTCGAACAAGCAGCAAATTAACTGTGAAAGAAGCCTAACGTCTATACAAAAATGGCTAACCACTAAGCGGGTGCGGATTTGTTTAAAGGATAACGCCACTGTCGCTTTTTCGCTACAGCAGGATAAAGGTGCATAAGGGTAGCCAGGATTTTTGATTGGGGGGGATCAAACCGCAAATCAAATGCAAATGATGTCATCAAAATTTTTGAAAAAATAGACTTTTTATGGGCAAGATACCCGTAGAATGGAAACTCAGAGGTCGGAGCTTGGTTTGGGCACGTAACCAGGATTTTGCTGGATCCCGTACACGAGCCCTAAAAACACGAGCCCTAAAAACACGAGTCCTAAAGACACGAGCCCTAAAAGACACGAGTCCTAAAGGACACGAGTCCTAACGTACACAAGTCCTAACGGACACGAGTCCTAAAAGACACGAGCCCTAAAGGACACAAGTCCTAAAAGACACTAGTTCTAAATACACGAGCCCTAATGGACACGAGTCCTAACGTACACGAGTCCTAAAGAACACGAGTCCTAAAGAACACAAGCCCTAAAGTACACAAGCCCTAACGGACACGATCCCTAAAAAACACGAGTTCTAAAGACACCAGTTCTAACAGACAGGAGTCCTAATGTACACAAGTCCTAAAGGACACGATCCCTAAAAGACACGAGTCCTAAAAGACACCAGTCCTAAAAGACACGAGTCCTAAAGGACACCAGTCCTAAAAGACACGAGTCCTAAAAGACACCAGTCCTAAAAGACACGAGTCCTAAAAGACACGAGTTCTAAAAGACACGAGTCCTAAAGAACACGAGTCCTAAAGAACACGAGTCCTAAAAGACACGAGTCCTAAAAGACACGAGTCCTAAAGAACACCAGTTCTAAAGAACACGAGTCCTAAAAGACACGAGTCCTAAAGAACACCAGTCCTAAAAGACACGAGTCCTAAAAGACACCAGTCCTAAAAGACACGAGTCCTAAAAGACACGAGTCCTAAAAGACACGAGTCCTAAAAGACACGAGTCCTAAAAGACACGAGTCCTAAAAGACACGAGTCCTAAAGAACACGAGTCCTAAAAGACACGAGTCCTAAAGGACACGAATCATAAAGGACACGAGACTTAAAATACCCGAGTCCTAAAAGACACGAGCCCTAAAGGACACGAGTTCTAAAGGACATGAGTCCTAAAAGACACTAATCCTAAAGTATGACTCATAAAACATACGAGTCATTACTTACACGAGTTCTAACAAAAGTGACCCGTTTGGAGATGCGGCTGAGTATCAATTTCTTCTGACCAACCAATTTAACTACGTATCAAAATAATCGGATGGTTTTGGGGGTCAGAGTTCAGTATTTCCTCTAGCAAAGCACGCTATAAGGACGTGAGAAAAAATTTTGCTATTTTTTATTGAAAGTTTTATTGTGATTGGAGAGTGTCTGCCACTACAACGGTAGACTCGGGTTCGATTCCAAACAGTTGGACAAACCCAAAAACTTAAAGATGGTGGTCACTGTTTTCTGCTTCTGAAGTATGGTCACGGTTTGTTACTAACTGTTTAGTGCAATAATCATCAATGTGCAAGTGAAATAATTGTTTAGGGCACGTTAGTTATTTAGGGCATGTTAATTACTTAGGGCAAGTGTGCCCCCAATAATTGACTTTTAAATGACTTAACCAAGATAGATGTTTTTACAAGTTCGTCACTATGAAGTTGTTAAATACACTTTAACGTCGTTTGTCATTTCAATATAAGAAATGCGTGGAAAAATATTTTGACATAATTTAGGAATGCCATCCCACCTACTTAAATCTCCCAATAGTCAATTTTTTGAATAACCTAATTGTTTTTAAGATCAGCAGGTCTTTCAAAATACTTTGATGTGGTTTGGGGGTGCTACCCCCTCGGTAACCCCCTAAATAGATCCCCCAAACCTTTTATTTTTAATTTTGAGCTAGAGTAACGTTTTTTAAATATCAGTTGGTACATAAAAGTCAAAAAATTGGAAATATAATTAGACGTCTGTTCGAGATAAAAGTTTAAAATCGCTGTTATTAATGTAAAAAATAGATTCTTGGACCAACTTAGTTTCAAAATCGCCGTGCGTATGCTAAACAATGACTCGCTCTGTCACAGTGTTATTATAACGCTGTACTTGCGACAATATTGTGGATGCATTTTGCGGAAAAACCACCCATCACGTCGGCTACATTATTTTCACTCGCAGTCATCATTACGCGATTTGCTCTTGATCTGTTAATCAAACACTAACTTTTAGCTTCTTGTCGTGCTGTTGATGCAAAAGGGTTTATTCATCCCATAAATTAAAATTACAATCATTTTTCAGAGTTTTAAACCACCCATCATTGTTTTGAAATAGCGTATTTGAAAGTTTTTACTTGTTCCAATTTGAAAAATTTAACCGATCTGATGTTTTATCAGAGACAATTTATCACAATAGCTTCAAACGTTTTCGCTAATGAATGAGTTTTAAAACCGCAAGAAGAAAAAATATTTGCATTTTTTGTTTTTTTTCATTGTATGGCAGAAGATTTTACATCACTCATATTCATTTTACATAAGAAAGTAAAAATTCATTCGTTTTAGGTTTAATTTTGACGTTTAATTTTTGCTGAAAAACTTGCTTTTTAACAAACCTTGAATAACAAAAATTTAAAAAATACCAATAATTTCGTTAACTTGAACTGAAAAAGTCAAACAATTTTTATAAAAATGCAGCAGAGTTCATATCCCTCATTCATGGATTAATCTCCTATTTCTTCAACGTTTTCAATACACACTATGTTTTGATTGCAAAATTACTTTTTTCGTTGATCTTAATTTTCTACACTACCTTATTTGCGTATAAGATACTGCAAAACATACAAAATATACCGTAATTTAAAAAAATTGTTTTATGACTGTGTCGCAATGCTTGTGGCAAGATAAAGTATAATTTCTGATAACGTAATTAAGTGGCGGCATGATTTTTCGAAGCACAAAAATGTTAGCAAAGATCGTAGGATTACGTCTCTCTGTGTCCTTTTGTTTTTTTTCATTGTATGAAAAATGATCGTTTACATGTAAGTTGGTGATTTCAAAAATATCTATTAATCTTTGTTAAAATGAAAGAAAGAGCAGAATGTTCAGCATAAAGAGTAAGTTACGTTAGGTTCACATTTTTACAAATTTCTCAAGAAAAATTGTTCTGCGCTGATATTGAACTCTCTATATTTGATTTTTTATTTCTTGCAGTTAAAAATTTTTTCTTTCTATTTCTTACGATTAAATAATTAAAAAAATTTGATCACAATGCTCCATTGAAAATTTTAAAATGCAGTTTTCTCAAGTTTATTGTGCTTTGGCAGTTTCAATTCCACCAAACAAATTTCTTTAGTCACAATATTCTTTATTGGATTTTTTGCTAATCAAGAAACTGTAGTTTTCTTTCATTATTGGATTTGTTGCAAACAACGTTTCCTCTCAGAGCTCGCTTGCTGTGCGCGGAATAAAATGCCGAGTGAGCTCCAAAAATAGGTCTTCGCCGCAACCTGGATCTCTTTCAGTCTGGAATTGTGGAATTTTGCCCCTCAAGTGAAGATTGAAAAAAAAAAGAAGAATAAAAGTAAAAAACTACTGCATACGAAAAGCCATATCTTTTGATGTTCAAAGCCGTACAAAATCAATTAAACGATATATTTATCGTTTTCAAAGCAGAAGACTTTTTAATGGCGTAATTTTTGGTCGCAAAATTGAAATATTTTTTTACTAAAGGCGAATTTACACAAACTCCGTTTCTCTCCATTTTGTTTTTGGTTTTTGCTTCTTCGTGAAAAAGTATGCTCTTTTTCGAGCGCATTTTTTTAGTCTTATGTGCATTATGTAGAGTGTTATTACTGTACATATTGATCAAAATTTTGTGTATAAACAACATAGGCGTAGCATGGGGGAAGGGGGCAGGGAGCCCGCCCCCCTCCCCAATCGCAATGCCAGCAATGATAAATTTGTGACCAAAACGGCTATCCTTTCGTGTTCACCTTGACACGAGACCGTGAAGACGTTATCGTTTTTTTGCTCTTCACCTTTTTTCGAAAAAAATTCAGCTCTTCAGACCGTGAAACCTGTTTTTATTGTTTTGGTCTTCACTATATAAGTTGTGGTCTGGTCCCCTCCCTCAATCCTAAATTGGTCTCCAACAAAATTTCATCCCCCCCCCCAATCAAGACTCTTAAGTCGGACTGTGAAGACTTTTTTTCTTGGTGTTCACCTATGTGATTAGTGGTTTGGGCCGCCCCCAATCAAAAATCTTGGCTACGCCTATGATAAACGATGTGAGCAATATTTCAAAATAGGGCTGTATAACCCTTCGTAAAAAACGTTTTTTGAAAAAAGTTTTGTCCAGTACGTGACTGTCTGGTTGGTGTGGACAAGGACATACGTATAAAAATGCTTACCAAAAAAAACATTACTTTTTTATGAAGAAGAAAAGCGTAAAAAAAAAACGACAAAAGCGGATAAAAAACGGATACTGTATGAATTCAACTTAAATAGAATACCGGCCGCGCATTCACTGACGATTTTACTTTGCAGTCAAGTTCATGTACTGAATAAACAAATAATCAAAGAAATTCTATATGCGATGATTACGAGTATGCTCACTATTGATAACTTTTTGAGGGAGATCATCGAGAAATCAAGACGAACTATTCATCAGTATTGCAAACGGCTTTGAATTACAAATAAGTGTTTATCAACATCAGTAATGCAGTGAAGTGGTGTTGCGCAGTTAGCGAACTTTTCTGAATCTAACGTTTATCGCATTATTTATCAGATAAAATTTTGAGAATACGAAACAACTAAAACAATCTCAAATTAATTGAAATTCTTTTTTTTTAAGAAAAGAGAAATAGCTTTGCTACAGAATTTAATATCGTTAACTAGTTGTTACCTATTTTGCAAGCTATCAATAACAATGAAAATGCCCTTCGAAAATTAAATTCGCTCATGACGCTGTAACTAATAAATAATGTCCTTTTGCGAGTGCGACAAAAACTAAAATGACACAATAAATCAAAACATTATTTAGAAAATTTTCCAAGCATTTTGTACGTAGAAAGAAAATTTTTATCAGCCCAATATCGCAAAGAATTTACAAACGACATCCATTACGAACTGCCAAACTACAGCAACAGATGATCGATAATATTACGATGAATCATCAAAAAGGAGAGAAATTTTCGCGTTCTAAAACCGCAAAGAGCGCATTATGTCATCGTTTTAAGGAGCATGAACTACCGTTTTTCAACAAGTTCATTAATCTGCGTTCAGATCAACAACGACTTGTTTGCAGTTGGTACTGGACTTCGAATCTCCAATACCTTCCAATTTTTATTGATGGATTGGAGCTACGTCATAGTTTTTCCTCGCCAAAACGATTGGACGTCAAAATGCCATTACAAAGCATCAAACCTTACCGTAAATCAATGTTTAATTCTTTCAGTGTGCGTATTTAAAGAATTTGAATGTAAAGTCAAAACTTTTGTGGATAGTCTATAGCTTAGTTGAAAAGTTACCAGGATCAATTTATAGCTCATATAACTCAGCGGGTCTAGAAAGTTATGCCTTTTGTGAAATCTCATTGTCCACTCTGCCTGATATTGTCCACTTTGCCCGGTTTTTAACTTTGTTTCACACCGTAGTTTCGGCCATATCCTAAAATACATAAAATTCTATGCCACAGCAACACCACATGGCAGATTAACGTTTAATTTCAGCACTATTTGTGAATAATGATTTACACCACTAGTTCAAGTCGAAATAGATGTAAATTAAGGCTCGATCAACATAACATTCAGCGCGGTTAAATCATTGGTTTAAAATTTAAATGACATCTTTACGAAATAATTCAATGAAAACAGCTGCTTCAGCGTTTTAACTCCTAGCAACCAACATCAAATGCAAAATAAATCTTTGAAATTACAAAAGTTTAAAAATGCGTTATTTATCACGAATGAAGGAGATGCAACTGTTCTATTTCAGGGCCATCAATAGTAAACCTTGTATTTGATAACCGAAAGTAGCTACCACCATGTACATTACAATATTTTCATGAAAAAGCAAACAATAACCCCGAATTCTTACTAACCAAATCTTTTTCAGTATCTACCGACCTTTATGTAGCATTTAACTTATGTTTTTTAGGACTCGTGTCCTTTTAGGACTCGTGTCCTTTAGGACTCGTGTCTTTTAGGACTCGTGTCCTTTAGGACTCGTGTTCTTTAGGACTCGTGTCTTTTAGGACTCGTGTCTTTTAGGGCTCGTGTTCTTTAGGACTCGTGTCTTTTAGGACTGGTGTCCTTTAGGACTCGTGTTCTTTAGGGCTCGTGTCTTTTAGGACTCGTGTCTTTTAGGGCTCGTGTTCTTTAGGACTCGTGTCTTTTAGGACTGGTGTCCTTTAGGACTCGTGTTCTTTAGGGCTCGTGTCTTTTAGGACTCGTGTCTTTTAGGGCTCGTGTTCTTTAGGGCTCGTGTTCTTTAGGACTCGTGTCTTTTAGGGCTCGTGTTCTTTAGGACTCGTGTCTTTTAGGACTCGTGTCCTTTAGGACTCGTGTTCTTTAGGGCTCGTGTCGTTTAGGACTCGTGTCTTTTAGGGCTCGTGTTCTTTAGGACTCGTGTCCTTTAGGACTCATGTCCATTAGAACTTGTGTCTTTAGGACTCGTGTTTTTTAGGGCTCGTGTCCATTAGGGCTTGTGTACATTAGAACTCGTGTTCTTTAGGACTGGTGTCCATTAGGACTCCTGTTCATTAGGACTGGTGTCCGTTAGGACTCGTGTCTTTAGGACTCGTGTTTTTTGGGACTCGTGTCCGTTAGGGCTTGTGTTCATTAGGACTCGTGTCCTTTAGAACTCGTGTCCGTTAGGGCTTGTGTACTTTAGGACTCATGTCCATTAGGAATTGTGTTTTTAGGACTGGTGTCTTTTAGGGCTCGTGTTTTTAGGGCTCGTGTCCGGATACCGATTTTGCTAAAAGGGAGGACTTGAACCGAAAGTTAGGAAGTTTTCCAACGTGTCTAAATTGGGGAACGTGGTGAGCAAACCAGTGTAATTCGAATGTACAGTACTTCAGGCGGAGGTCTGGGAGAGGAGCCACCAGCAGCTGAGCGAATTTTTATAATCTTTTGGAAAAAATAGCTATTTTAATGCTAGTTAAATCACATTTTGCAAGTTTTTAGGGGCATTTAAAAGAAATAGATTTTTAATATTTGAAAGTCAATTGAAAAAATTAAATTGTTCAGTTTTCCTTTTACTTACAGGTCAAGTATAAAACACGTTTAAAATCTTACATTTTTGGGTTAAATTTTGAAGGGACTTGCCCCAGTTGGGGAGAAGCAAAGTACATTGCTTCCTGCAATATTTTTAGCTGTAAATAATATTTTACTTGAGATTTATCTCGGAGATTTTTGTTTTGTCATGAAAATAACCAGTTTTAGAAGTGCATGTTCGACTACGGGGCCAAAGCCCCCTCAATTCAAACTCAATGGTTTGTTCAATAAGCATTTTCCCCGTTTTTTTTTTTTTTTTAGAACTATTTTGTCGCATAAAAACTGGCGAGGTGGAAGTGGGTGGTTATTTAAAGTTGGTACAACATATGGTTACTAATCATGTTACTGCACTGCGCTCATAAAAAGGTTAGATGAGGGCCTGAGGTTGCAACTTTAAGAAGATGAAAGACTCTGAATTTCTTGCTGGTTATACAATTAAATTGATTGGCAAAAACTTGAATTGAGAGGGCCCCGCACCCCTGGTCGTCAATATTAATGTTATTGTTAATTAATACTATTGTATACGTGTACTGTTGTACACGAAAATGCTAAAAGAAACTGAAACTTGAGAAACAATAGGCTTTGTTGTCATCCCTTTTGTCATTGGTGACATTTCAATTGCGGGATTGGGGGCGTGGCACCCTGTGGAAGCATCAGTCAAACTTTTGTTGCTTCTGCTTCCAGCTCCACTTGAGATGTCATGCTTCCAAGTTCGCTCCCGCTTCCATCTTCCTCCAGGTTTTTCCGCTTCCACATCTCTATGTATTAGTGTTTGAAAAGTTACCATCTTGACGGCCCTGGATTCGATTCTTGAAATGGCCAAGCATGTGTGATTGCGTTCTTGGGAAAGACACGTAACGTTCATTTCGCTTTGGTGTCAAGCAATCTGACCGGTGTCACGGTGTTCAGGTTTGACAAAAGACAATAAAACTCTGAAAAGGCTGCCCAGTAGCGCTTTGGTCAGCCAGATGCAGCGAGCTTGTTTCATACGCATCAATGAATTAGAAAAAACGCTGTTCATAAAAATTAATCACATTCAAATTACAAAATGCACATTATACTTCTAGTATTCTTCATCCTCTTTTAGCATTGTCCGTTTGATGCATAAAGGTGCTTTTACGCTGGACGCAAAGCAAGCGAAGCAAAAGTTGCCAACATTTGCAAGTGGTCGCTTACGTCACCTGCTCAAAATAAGGGAACTGCTTAACAACAGTTTAGTCTAAGCGAAGTTAAGCAGCCGCTAGCAAAGTTTGCTACCGATTGCAATCCTTCGCAAGTTGTCGTTAACATCAAATTTCGGTAGCTTCGCGACAAGTGTAAATGCACCTTAATGCCGCATTTACACGGGCGACTTTCAGCTGCGAGAATCGACATTTTGCCTTTTTCCTTTCTCAAATCGCGTAGGTCACTTACACGGCGCAAGATTCACGTGTGATTTTGTCTGCGCGATATCGCCAGACACGCCCCCCGAAAAATCAAATCGTAGCAGTTACTCACACGGGAGAGATTTTAACGCGGCGCTCGCATTCGATTGCAACTCGCTGAAGTCACTTACACGTTGAGACTGCGTGCCAGTGATTCTCGCAAAATCGCGTCGGCGGAAGAGTCGCTATCGCACTGGTTTACTTACACGGTGCGAGATAGTTTCAAAGCGCGGCTTGCTGGTTTTGAATTTGCAATAGCGAACTGCTGCAAAAGCACTTCAAATGCGCCGCTTGTCAGCTTTTGCATTTGAAGCAATCACGCTTTGGAATTTTGAAAAGAAAATGAATGAAGCCTACGCAAGCGTAAAACGAAATACGAAAAATACTACTAAGCAGCTAATGTCAAAACTTGCAATGAAAATGCAAGGTGAAAGATAAAGCAGCAACGGCGGCGTGCTGCTCGATCCGAATGTGTGATACGTAAATGCTATTTTGAGTTGGCTTGGATGGAGCAAAGTCAAGCGGGCATTAATGCTCATAATTTATTATAAAATTCTGTCATTTACTTTTTAGGTATTGGTTTTTCTCTACCGCAACCCATCTCTGACTGTGTGTCTTGTTTGGTTATGCATAATGTTTGGTAAAACAATAAAATTTATCAATATTTTCGTGCAGTTAATTCTAAAAACACTTTTGAAATTACTTTTCTCCAAGCATGTGTAACTGAGAAATTCATATTGTTTATTTACTTAATAGTGCACAAGTATTTTAGTATTTTATAGGAGATCTGTGCTGTCATATACTATTCGAAATACTAATGGTTAAATTTTATTTTTGTGTTTAGAAGTTTACTTTTTGAGTTCTTCTGCAGTGATACCCGGCGCCTTTTGTCACTACAGAAGTACTGGCTCTTTTTCAATTAAACCAACATTCAAAATATCCACATAGCATTCATATAATATGTGTTTTCATGTAATTTTTTATGGAGCAACTAAACCACAGCTGTTACAAAGCACCAATATCCACAATAATAAAACAAGCAGCGCATGCATTTGCTAAACGCTAGGCAATTACAGTAAGTATAGTGCGGAGGATGAAGTATTATGAACAGAGCAAAAATACGCCAGTGACTTCATTTCAAAACTCATTCCTGGCGTTATTCAAATGAAAAACCCCCATAAAACCACTCGAAATTGAGAACATGATTTCATTATAAACATCATTTTCATGAAATTAATGTTTAATCACAATATGCGGGGCAGTAGGTGTTGTGCTTCTGCACTTAACTGTGGTTATTTTAACCGCAAGAATTGCCGGTAGGCTCTAGCAATCTCGGGTCAGAAAAGAAAGCAAACGCTAACACGTTTTTAGCCGACAAAAACCAGTGGGTGGTACTTGTATACAAAGTGCTGGACCCAACGAGTGAGCATTGATGTGAGCCTATCAGCCTACTCTGCCAGCACTGTCACAGCACCGATTGACCTTTTTTGTGTTGCCCCACTCTAGTTTTGATCCGGCCGCTTTTTCCTTTTAGTTTGCTTAGTTTGTGCGCCTTACTTTAGTTCCTGCAGCCAACGCTTTAAAAATTACGCGCTTTTTGGTAATTCCTGCACGCCTTTGTGTTTGGCCGAGTTACCTCTGTTCTGGCATTCCTTTTCATTCAAGCAACTGGCAAACAGACGTATTTCATTTTCAAGACCGCTCGTATGGCACTCTTTAAGTTCATTATTTTCACGCTAAATTTCAGATATATTTTGCCATGTCTTACTGTTCCAAATTATGCATTTTGTCTGAACAATGCAGTTCAAGTTGAAGAATTTCAATTGTGGTTTGCCCACACGGACACGGTGAAGGCTCCATATTGTAACGGAGGGCTTCTGTAACAAGCACCTCCATTTCCAAAATATGTTGTCCAAATGCTATTACTGTGAATTCATTGTCTTAGCTATTCTAGGGTTAAAAACAACCGAAAAAGAAGAAATGCCAAATCAAAAAAGAAACTAAATTCTGTACTGATTCAAAACAAAAGAGCTTGAATAACTTCGAGAGTATAGAGTGTTATTGCGCATTGGGCAGGTAACAAAAAAACTTTTTGGCTCTCGTTCAAACGAAAATTAGAGCTTGCTTTTTTGCTTTCCGCAATTTTACGATGCTGCAAAAGCAGCTAAAAAGGCGTTTACAAGCAGACAGACCATTAGGTATTAACAAACATTGTCGCTATAATTGACATCAATGATCTCAAAATTTAAGAACCAATTAAGAGCAACTGATGCTCAACATTGGCAAAAAATTAAGAACAGTCAGCCTCAACTCAAAATTTACTGGTACTGATGCAAACAGTGTACTTACGGTATTATAAAAACAAAATACAATTAAGGTACTGTTTCCTGTGGTTAATTTATCATACATTTTATTAAGGGTTAAAGCCCTGCTTGATTGGCTTCACAGTTATCAGCAATCAGCTCATGACTGCCGTATCTGCAGTAGACCAGTGCCAGCATCAACAAGAAAATTATTTCTTCTTCGTTTCAAACTAATATGAAGTAAATTTAATATCACAATCACAATTAATTACGGTAAAAGCACTACAGACTATTTTGTACCATGAACACAATATTTTATGAAGTAAACTTAGATAATCACAGCCAGCGACTCGCAAAGCATTTGTGCACTGCGCTATGCCTGGGCGACTCGTAAATTGCATACGATTTGCTGTTTACACGAGCGCGACTTTGCCCTGTGACTCTCGAGACGCTGAAATCGAGCTCGTGTAAGTGATCATGGGCGAGAACGATTGTTGCACCGAGTCGCGCAAAAATATAATCGGCATCGCAAATCGCAGGTGTTACTTACACGGCGGCGATTCTTGCCAAACGCGATCGCGGCAAGCGAGTCTCGCCTCGTGTGAGTAACCGCTTTGCGAGAGAGATTTTCACGCATAAAAAATCGTCGAATCGCGTTGCAAAAAAGTCGCCCGTGTAAATGCGGCTTTAAGTTGATGCGAACCCATCCTGAGCGTTTTACCTGCATCTGCTTTAATCAAAAATCAAGCTAAAGCATAAAGTATTTTTTTGCAAAAACACGAGGATCACTTTTGCTCAAAATTAAGAACAACGCCAGCTTTAGCTCGAAAAATACTCGTAAAATTTGGAACGTAAGCTAGTTCAGCAAAATTTGTTCTTATTTATTGCTAATTAGCAGAGTTTTCTTGTCATTTATTATATTGTCATTTTTGATTTGTTTAACTGCAGTAATGCTTTATAAAAGACAACTTTTAACCATAAAAAAAACCAATAAATTAACAAAAGCCGAAATTTACGTCATTTGCTAATAAAGTTCAAAAAACATGAGGCTGAAAATTTGTAAAAATCAAGAGCAGCCAGCCTCAACCCAAAATTTAGTGATTCTAACTGTATAGAAAATGTGTATTTAAATTGAATGCGCCAATAATTTTTTTCAGTTATTGTTAATAATAATCATATTATTTACATTTATTTATTTATTTTATTTACACCAGGGGTCAGCAATCTTTTTTATACTGCGAACTGATTAAAAACGGCAAATTTTTCGCGGACCGACTTTCAAACACACAAATGTTTAGCAATGAATGAGTAATCTGCTGTAATGGAAAACGACAGCAAATTCAAATGGTCGCTGTTTAGATGACATATTTGCATTGCTTGTGTAACAAAACTGAATTATTGCAGTACAACTTCCTGTAATGTACAATTATTTCATCACAAGATGTTACAAATATATTCGAAGTATTCAATCTGGAAAAGTATACGGCCCGGTAACGAACTCTCCACGGACAGGTGGTTGCCGGCCACTGTTTTTCACTACTTATGGACATGCACTGCCTGAAAAACATGAAGTACAGACAGTAAAAAATAAAGATTGCGTAAACAAGGAACAGCAGTAAAACGTCTGACATTATGCTTTACGTATCAAATTCAGTAAAAAGGGTAAAATCAAAAATCTAATTTAGTGTTACTTGAATACAGAATTGGATTTACATTGCGCAAGTTTCCTAACACTTTTGACTCTTTGGAGAAATGAAACCGAGGAAAAAATCTTAAACTTTGTCGCAACCCGCATGGCAAGAATAACATGTTCGAAAAAAGTCTTTCACGCCAGGTGCGTAATCAAGATTTTGCTAAGGAGGTTTGAACCCAAAGCCAAAACTTGTCTGTAATTCACTGACGGAGGCTATGGGGTCTGGGCAATTTTAGAAATTTTTTGAAAAAAAAAAAGTCTTTTTGTCATTTAGATGGCATTTCGCACGTTTGTATAAAGTCATTTAAAAGAATTACTAAGATTAGCAACCTCTTTGACAGAATTAATTACTAGGCCCCGTTAGTCCTCTTTTTAGTTCCTGGTCAAGTTAAAAGCATGTTAGAAACTATTCATGTTTGGGTCAAGCATTGTTCCTTAAGCGTGGAGCCCCTGGCACTGTGCCAAAATGCCTTAAAGTAAACCCCGCCCTATAGTTGGTGTCTGCACACTGCAGCACCTACAGCGGTAGAACAAAGAAAAAGCAAAACAACAACTATTTACATGAAAAACAAAAAAAAACAAAACGAAAAAATAGTAAAATGCCAAAATGAAGGCCAAATTTTCAAACATTATCTCTACTTCATAAAGGGAAAAACAGAAGAGACTATAAATTGGAGATATACAAGGACACCATACAGAGTAAGCTTAAGCTATTTTCAATGTAAACTTTCGAGTATCATGAATGCAAATCAAAGAGCTAAAACTAAAGCGTACATTTTTGCTGTCTCTGCTATAGCCTCATATACTTAACGTTTTGTCGATATGGACTACTTTTTATTGGGTCTATTTGACGTAAAATTGGAAACGCATACAGTAACGAGGATTGTTATCTTTTTTGAAGCAAAAAAACTGATACATTTGGAGCGCCGACTTGCCACCATAACCGGCGTAAAGTTTAAATTTGTTAACCCTATTTTACACGGGCTATTTGACCACCTCATTTTTACACGGGGTGGGCAAAATGCCTCCCCTGTAAATCCTGAACCAATAGTCATGGGAAAACCAAATTTGGCATACCGGTTGGTGTTCACCAATTTTTTTTAAATTAGGTTTGAGTTGATTACGTAATCAAAGTGACGTCAAAGCAATATTTTCGAAAAATGGCGTCACTTTTTCAATGACGTCTTATTCGGTTCAACTTTTGTACATAGGTTTTTTTTTTTTTATTCTAAATTTTAAAATGCCCAAGCCAAAATAATTACATCTAAAAAAGTCTTATGATGTCATTTAAGTTAAATATTGGCCAAAAATGATCTGATTTCGAAATGACTTCGGCAAACTCCAAAATCAGTAAACTTTTTCTTGCCTCAGTCGCTTTAAATTTTTACAACTTATTGTGAATAAATTTGACAAATTGGTTGGAAGTCAAGTTGGTTTGAAGAAAAAAGCTGTTTCTCAAAGATTTATCACCAAAAAACAAGGAAGCAAAAATGCCCCCTTCCCCATGTAAAATAAAACAATCAAGCACCAAAATGCTTTCGTTCGTTCGTAGACCTCCGATTTTGCGCCAGTTGTAGACTGAGTCGTAAGTCCCAACCGATCAAAATTGCTAAGCCTACAACAAACTGACAAAATACTGTAGCAACTTATTTTAAATTATTTTTTTAGTACATATTTATCTTTTTGTCGTCGGACAGTGTCAGACGCCAACTATTGGACGACCCGTGCACTTTTCATTGTATTGACTACTTCGAGCTTCGTGGAACCCGCACCTGCTTAGAAGTTTCCAGAGGGTTTCCGAATTTTTGTCAATTAAACTTGCTGCTTGTTTGTAGCCACTAAGCAAAGATAATCGTCGTAAAGAGTCTTATCCAAAGACCTGGCAATAACGTGACCAGGGTGAGGGTTGAACCCAGATCATTCGATAAGAGTCGTCGTTAAAGCGACGCCATTACCCTCACCGCCACACACCTGACCGTTTTGTGCATCATCCACATGTTCCAAACCGTCTTGTGCATCTTTTTCTACTTGTTCCAATGAACTTAAAATCAGTGCTTTTTCATTTTTATTCCAGTCTGTCACTGTAGCTACAATGTCTTTTGCTTTCCTCAAGCAATCTCTAGCTGTTCGCTTATCCTTCACTCTGATACTTGATTTGGCGAGATTTTTGTAACAATAAGCTAATATTTTATGATGAGCAGCATCATTTGGCAGCACAGTTTTGATTAAATTTTCTGCTTGCCTACTCGTTACAATAGCATTATGGAAATCGCCCATGGAGAAACAACAGTTGCCATAGTTGTTTAAAAACATAGAAACTTTGGAACATTTGATTTTTAGATCCACAGTCTTCTCACTTTGCATTTCAGTTAAAATTTCTTCCAAAAGATCCTTTATTTTTTTAAAATTTTCTTCATTTTTTAGTTTGGACATAACTTCTGCTGTTTTTTCTAAAGTGATACCTAACTGTCCAAGTTCTTCCAACTTTGGATCTTTCTTATAACTTTGATTGACGGTTTCAAGCTGAAACTTTAGAAGTGTCAGTGCTAAATTGGTTAATTCATAACTTCGACAAAGCTCAATTATTTTTCTTACACAAACTTTAAACTTTCTGAGATTTTTAATTCTTTCGTGATCGCCGTCTGGTAATGAAGGGCGGTCGGTGTTGATCATTTCGATGATCTTGTTAGCAGCTTTCATGTAAATGCTCTTCCTCTTATTTTCAGTCATTCCCGACACCTTATCCAATTCTTTATTTAGCTTCTCGAAGCTGATTGGTTGTTTTTTGCGCTTTTTTGCCGTTGTTTTTGCTCTGTTTGTAGAATCCATATTACGCTCGTCTTCTGTAGGCTGCTGTGCAGAATTTGTGCTATTTGATGTGGCGTCTGCAAAAAAACAATAGCGTTTAACAACGAAAATAGAGTTGAGTAAACAAATTTGGGACAACTGATGCCGATCCTCAAAGTGGTAATAACGATAATTAATAACGTTCCCGGATCCCATTATTTTAGACAAAAAATCTGGAAGGCTAAAACATCCGTTTTGTTTATTACCAGTAAGAGAAAAATTCGAGCTGATAAAAAAAATTACTCTATAGTATTTGATTTGAATTAACTTGAATTTGAATACGGTAACTTCTAAAAGTTTGCAAATAATAGCAAAAGAGGATGTTTTTCAAAACTTCTCCATCAAAGGTTTGGCCCAAATTTAGTTTAAATGGCGCCATCAATCCTTTAGGGGCGTTATCATTACGATTTAGACATTTTATGAATTATGACTTAGATTTATGAGAGCAATATATTAGACAATCTGCTAAACTTAAACCGTTTTGAAAGGCTTATTTTGTTAAAAAACGATTCGGAGGTTATCAATATGACGTCATCAACTTGTAACCAATCTAAGAAATAACTTTAGACAAAAATAATTTTTGTGTTTCCATGACTCCGATGGAAGAGTTGAATATGAGGGGGTGACTCGGCTCAGCTTTCGCAAATGTCAATCGATTCAAATCATTTATCATACTTGCTGTTTTATGCTGAAGCGAGTAACGAGTTTGCGAGTTCGGATCTCCGCGTCATTGCGCCCGAGCAACACAGCTCCTGTCGAAGACATGTCGCAGTAGTGGCGAGTCGTTGGCAACTCGGCCCAAGATTTGAATCTCAGACCTTCCGCTCCAGAGACGTACCGTACGCGTGGCTGCTCTGCCAACTGGCCAGTTTGTAGCAGTTATCAAAACTTCTAATTTCAAAGTTTCAGGCTGTCTACTCACCTTTGAACAAAAAAATGAAAAAAAATGACAGCAATTTACAGAAAAAAATGAAAAAAAAATGAAAAAAATTGTAAAAAAATGAAAAAAAATGACATAACTTCTTTATAATTCTGGCAACTATTTGAAATTTTGCTACCATGCTACTTAAACAGAGTGCCTTGTGCCTAAGCTAACCGCACAAACACTGTCTATCAAACAAAAATAACGTTTTTGAACCAATTAAAGCCAAGGATATAAACTACTTAAAACAAAATCCGCAAGAATTTTGAAAAACGCATATTAACGTCTGGAGGCTTCGCCCCCAGCACGCATTTTACTAACGCATAAGAGCAGTGGTGCTCATCCAGCACCTCTTTGTCAGGTTCTCTTTTTTACTCGTCCTCTTATTTCTATCCTATGTTGCAAGAAAACAATGTGGAAAATTTCACAATTTTTTTCAATTTTATTTTTAAACATTTTTCACCCTTTTATCTTTTGCAAAAAATTTTAGCATTCCAGCCATAGGCGTAGCCAGGATTTTTGATTGTAAGGGGGGGAGGGGGGGCGAACCACAAATCACACGCAATGACGTCGTCAGAAACTTGCGAAAAAGGAACTTTTTGTAATACAAAGATATCGTAGAATGGAAGATCAGAAGTCGTGGTCCTCGTTTGGCACGTAACCAGGATTTTGCTAAAGGGAGAAGAGGACTTAAGCTGAAAGTTAAAAAGTGCAAATGTCTAAATTGGGAGGCGCGTTGAGTAAACCAGTGTAACCTCAATGTATCCCAAACGGGGGTCTGAGGGCAAAAAAATAGCTATTTTAACACCATTGGATCACATTTCGCAAACTAGATTTTTAACATGTGAAAGCCAATTGAAAAAATTAAATTGTTCAATCCTTTTTTTGCTTACAATTTAAGTCCAAAACACGTTTAAAATTTTGCATTTTGGATTAAATTTTGTAAATGATCTGGCCCATGTAAGAGGAAGCGCGGTATCTCGCCTCCTGTAATATTTTAGCAGTAAATAAAAATCCACTAGAAGATTTGCCGAAGAGATTTTTGTTTTGTCATGGAAATAACCAGTTATAGGAGTACATATACGGCCAAGGGAACCAGGTTCCCTTAATGCAAATTCAATAATTTGTTCAATGAACATTTCTCCTAGCTAATGTTTTTTCAAAGTATCTTGTCGTGAAAAAACTGGCGAGGTAGAGGTGAATTGTTTATGAAAAATAGTACAATAGATGGTTGCGCTTACTAACCATGTTATTGCCCTAGCCGGATTTACATTGCGCAAGGGCCCCTGGCACTTTGGGAATTTTTGCTACATCTTGCTGCCAAATAAGGTGAAGACCCAAAAAAGTCTTACCAACTGAGCGCGGGGTCCCTGGCACTGTTTCACATGGCAAATCCGGCCCTGGTTCTTGCATTACGTTCTTAGAAAGGTTCAACGAGGGCCTGGGGTAGCAACTTTTAGAAAAAAAGCCCTCAATTTCACCTAGGTTGTAGAATTACATTGGTTGGCAAAAATTGAATTGAAGGGGCCCGGGCGTCAGTATTATTGTTACTTAATTACGGTACTGTAGCATGTGAAAAATGCTAAAAGAAACTGAAATTGAAGAAACAATAGGCTTTTTTGTTACATTTTAATCATCGGTGACATTTCAATTGGGGGGCGGAACCCTGTTCCCCTGGTTACGCCTATGATTCCAGCTGGAGTAATTTATGAGATAATCGCTATGGAAAATGCATAATATGCCGCAAAGGTGTTAACGCTCGTTACGCAATGAAATGAGCGCAATCAAAAACTAAATTTTTACCTGTTGCATGATCGAAAAAGTTATCTATATATTACGTCACATTAATCCAACCATTATGCACAAAAGCTTATTATTCTTGCAGCTTGGTAGAAGTTACTGAAGTTGCCTTTTGTAGTACAAGGCAGGTAACGTAGTTCTGTAGCCTGCAGTATTTTTTGTGCATTCCACAAAGGAAAAAATTTCATATATCACCAACTCTATCATGATTTTAGTGGAAATAACTTCATTTAATAGAACCGTTTTACTGACCAGGGTTAAACATTTAAGCTCGTACAAAGATTTACCGTACGTAAGATGAATGCTGTCACAGTGAAATTTTGGCGTAAAAATTGTTACAAAAAACTCGGAAACTAACTTTCAATAGAAGATGAAATGTCCTGGTAACTTAACATACCTTAGATTAAAAATCGATACTGTAAAAAGATACAGTTCAGGGGCGGATCCAGAAATTTTTGCAGGGGAGGGGCCCGCTCAAGATATGATATTTTTGTAAGCGTTTTTGCACGGTTTTCCCTTCCTGTTTAATAGCTTTAGGCACAACCAGTAACCAAGTGCTACGCTAAATAAAATTTTTGTATACTGTATTGGCTGTTAGTTTGACGTGGCGCGTAGCCGGAAATCTGCAATGGGGGGCTGTATCGAGGATCTGGGGTAATGCGCCAAGCTGCTGGAAACAAGGGAGTTTGGAGTAGCGCGCCTTGCTGCCGGAGACTAGGGGGCCTGGGTGGCAGAGCCCCCAGCGCTTAAGGTTTTGCAGTTTTCTTGTGTTAAACTAACTTAATTTTAGGCATATTTTAGCAAAAATCAATGCTTTTTAAATGCAGTATAGAAATTAACAGTGCAAAAACATAATTAAACTGGCTGCAGAAATGGGCTATGAGGGCAGTGGCTAATGATGTAATTTCAGCCTTATTATTACAAGCGGGTAAATTATAAAATAAAAAAATTGAAGTTTTAACCTAATTCGACTGCTTAAAAAAAAAAATTTAGACAATAGTTGCTTTTGTCGAAACATAATCATGAAAATTAAAAAAGTTACCGAAATCGCAGCTTAGCTTCCCTCATTTTCCTCACATAAAGCAAAGCTATAAATTCCCCCAAAATATAAATAATAAATGACAAACAATGGTTCAATTCAAACACAGTAGCACTTGAAAAAATTCCACAATTAAAATTAACATTTTTCACAAAAAGTGGAAAAAAGTAAAAAAAGGTTTAAAAAAATGAAAAAAATGAAACTTGGTAAAAAAAATGAAAAAAAATGACAGTGGACAGCCTGAAGTTTAAACAATATTTATCTAACACAATTTTAGACGCAATCAATGATAAGACCTAACATTTAACCAACAAATAAAAATATTTCAAAGATAATTATCATTGTTGTTGTTGTTGCTGCATATTTATCCTTTTGTCACCGAACAGCGTCAGCCGCTAACTATAGAACGATCCTCACACTTTTCACTGCATCAACTACTTTGTGCTTGAAGAAATCCGCACCTGCTTTGGAGTTCCAGAGATCCAATGTTCTGTAGATTTCTTCGAATTATTGTTCTCTGAATTTGCTGCTTGTTCAAAGCCACCAAGTAAAGATAATCAACGTAAAGTGCTTTATCCAAGGACGCAACAACGTGACCAGAGAGCGGGTTGAACCCAGATTATGCGATCACGGTCGTCATAAAAATGACGCCTTTACTTTTTTGGCCACGCTGCCGACTAATTACTGAAATGACTATTATTAGCCTAAAAACAAAACATTGCGTGCTGTTCAAAAAACTGAGCAGAGTTATTGAAGAAGAACCTGCTGCCAGACAGGCGCGCATCCAAGATTCGTCAAAAAGGGGAGATTTTGCTAAGTTACCAAGATTTTGCTAAGAGGGCTAAAACCAAAAGTAAGAATTTTTTGTTCGAAAAAAGTTTTATTTAGGCGGCGTGCTGAACAAACTGGCGCAACTAAGGGGGAGCGGATTTGGGGGTCAATTTTAGTGATTTTTTTCGGAAAAATCTAGCTATTTTAACACCATTTGGATTACATTTCGCATGTTTTCGGAGCCATTTGAAAGATCTACAAGGCCAAAATGCAAAAGTCATTCGAAAGAATTAAATTGGCTCCTAGTCCCTTCTGCACTCCTTACCTACAGATGAAGTACAAAACACGTTTAAACGCTTGTAGTTTGGGGATAAATTTTCTATGTTATTTAGATAAGGGGAGGGGGCTAAAGCTCCTTTATCCTTTCCTGGCTGAGCCACTGCTGCCAGACTCCAATTGCAATCACATGACCACCAGCAAGATCCATGTATAGAGTTATAAATCAAAATTATTCGGTGTGCAATCGATTTTAAGGCTTCAAATTACTACTACAAGAATAATTAGTTATTATGTTTTTTTTTCGGCTGCTGTGGTAGAAAAACGAGCTGAAGCACCACCAACAGCAGCAAGGACGTAACAATATTGTTGTTGAAAAGCTAGACGCGGTAAAGCCGACAAATTAAGCAACAAAGTTGACATTATTGTTTATGCTCTTACCTCTGCTGCGTCCTTGAGATGAAGATTGTGTCGTATGAATGACATCTCCTTGACCCAAAAGAGTGTTGCCACTGGTCAGTTGTGAAATATTGATTGTTACAGCAGTTGATGCTTGAGACAAAGATGGTTGTGCACCAGTAGGTGTTTCTGGTACCGGTGTGTTGTCGGTTGAGTTGTCTAATAAAACTTACAATGTTGAATACGACTACGAGTATCCATTCAGATAAGCAAAGATCAGATGCAATACTATTTTACTGAGTAAAGACTTAAAGAGATGCTGCTCGAAATCAGTTTTATTGAAGAAATGAGAACTACTTGAGGTAATAAAGAGGTACCTCAAACGTTATTCTACTAATTTCCCTTTTCCAAAAAAATAGATTTAATTCGTTTGATTTTGTACCATTGGCAACTTTGTCTTTCGAAATTTCGTGACATCAGAAAAGAGTGTCTTGACAAATTTTCTTAGACTATCAAACATCGCGTTGCTGACCTGCAAGAAATTGCCAATTTCCAAAATTTCTTGCGGGAAAGAAATGCGATGTTTGAAAATGGAACATCGCATTTCCTATTCCGTAAGAAATTTTGCAAAGCTATTCTTTTCTGATGTCGCGAAAGTTCGAAGTCAAGGGTCGCCGATGGTACGGAGCCAAACGAATTAAACCTCTTTTCACGGATTAGAGAAATATTAGAACTTGCTGCTTAAGAGGTGGGCGTTTCGCAAAATAGTAAGCAAGTTGCGCAAATTGCTCAATTGCGCAACTTGCATTGCGCGCTATGCCTTTTTCCCAGTTCTTGCGCAAATTGCATTGCGAACTAAGCCGTTTCTTTACGCCTTTGAGCAATTGCCGAATTACAATTATTTTTTGCTGTTGAGCACTTTGCGTTTGTGAATCGATAATTTCAAAATTCGTTGCGCTTTCATTGCACATTTGTTTTCTCGAGATGAGCAATTGCAAAGTAATTTTTAAGTATTGTTCTGCATGTTCTTTTCAAAAAATGAATAAATTTTGGTTTCACGGATTAGGAAAATCAATTTTTCTCCGTGAGTGAACATTTTTAAGAGTGTGAGTGAGTAGTGCTTTATTTATTTGCTAGGGTTTTTTATTGCTGTTTATTTTTATTGTTTTAGTGTTTGATTGCTTCTTTTTACGATTAAAACAATTATTTTTTGGCTCATAATTTTGTGCTTCAATTATAAAATCAAAACGCATTGCAGTTGGTTAATTCCAGTGCAGTTTAACTGAAGATGATACTATATGTTTGTTGCTTGCAATTTTTGTACTGTCCTGCACCATCGTCTGCAGTACTCTTTTTCAACTTCAAATACGCAAAAATTTGTACTCAAGAACTTAATTTTTAAGTAGAGAAATTTGTTTGCGCTCCTCAAGCAATCACTTTGCAGTTGCGCTGTACCATGGCCTACTTGCGGAGTTTGTGCTTGCGCTTCTAAGCTTTAAAAATTTGGTTGCAGAATTTGAACGTACATTTTAAACTGAAAATTTTAGTGGCAAAATTTGGGCTTTACGATGTTTTTTTGAAACGCCCAGCTCACATCTTTACTACCTCTAGTAGAAGTTCTTATTTCTTCAACAAAACTGATCTCGAGTAGTATCTCTTAATTAACAGATAGTAAGATAAATCATAAACGTAAGCAGTTCTAAAACCAGCCAGTACTATAAAAAAGCATCAAAAATTCACGCATTTAGGTTTTTTTTCTTTAACCGATCAGTGGTCGAGTGGATAGAGCGTCTGCTACTGAAGCGGTAGACTCGGGTTCGATTCCCGGTCGGGTCAAACCAAAGACTATAAAAATTGGTATTCACAGCTTTCCTGCTTGACGTTCAGCATTAAAAGGGACAGTGTGGAGCCTCCGCCGTGTGTGGTAGACAGGTGGGCAGGTGGCAGCTTGACTCGAAGACTGAAAGGTCCCTTCGCTGTCTCCTGGCCACGGCAACTTGGTGAATAAAATGTAATTACAATTACTACAAAGTAAGGAACTATCATCGAAATTGTTTGAATTTTTTACAGGGGAGAAAACAAAATTGCTTCAAAAGTATGCAGCTCGTTCTACATAAAGCTTAAACTGAATTCTTTCACCACTAACAATATGGCAGTTTTTACCGATGCCATGCCCAATTTTTTTACCCTTACGTTGAAATCAGAAGTCGGGATTTTTCTCCTCATCAAATTGATTCCCTTTACCGTTGCCTATTCTGCAACTCAAAATGTATATTCTTAGTTTTTGGCAAGTGTTGTTTAGATGTCTCTGGTTTTTGTTATTTACCGTAAGTATTGCTGAATTAATAAATTTTGAAATTTATGCAAGTTCTATGTGTGGATGGATCATCTCATTAAACGGTTGCTTACTTGACAGGTTGCATTAAAAATTTTAGCACTAAGATTTGAGAAAGCACTGAAAAAAAAAAGTTAGCTGCGACGCGACCTTGCTTACCATTTCTAGATATTCTTGAAGAGCTTGGACAAACGTTGCTTCCGTTCATTTGTGAATTGATCACGCCATTTATCTCCGCCATTGTAAAAGAATACGTTCTGTTTTTTCATTCATGAAACTTAAGTAATGCGGCAAGCCAAACTATTATTTTAGCTAGAATAACCCTGGCTATGCTTATAACTAAACAAGCGGTTTAACATAAAAAGTTGAGTTTGGACTCAACATAAAAATAAATGAAAGCGTCTTCGGCGCCAATTTTGGGGATCCTAGATCTCGTGATTATGAATTAGAACACCAAAAACCGGGTAACCAAAGACTGTTCGACATGAAAAGCTGAATTTTAAACACAACATGGGCGCAGATAAGGGCTATATGCGTACCGAGTTTGGGGCCGCCCGGTCACGTGACCGCATTTTTACCGGCCGGAAATGGGCTAACGTGGACAACTTTAAACAGGTATATTTCGGTTAGTACTGACCTTGATAATAAAAGTTTTTGGTTTTTGAACTCTCGATCAACCATTTTTCGGTTATGTTCATTTACCCAGACTTGGATTTTACTTTTTATTTATTTTTTCAAGCTGTCTATTTTTAAACCGCTAAACGCAAAGTATTCAAACTTTGAGCAATTGTAGATACCAGGAAGGACTAAGTCTTATTTGAAATCGGGGTACACATTAGGAGGAACCCCTCACACAGTGCCTCCAAATTTCAAAATTTTAAACCGCTGGAGCTAAATAGATCAAAACTTTTAAAATGGTGAGATATAAAAAATAAACTAAATCCAAGCAAAATTAAGATTGCTACAAACGGGACCTTTAAAATCAAACAAGTTTGAGCTCTAAAGCTAAAAAAATTTATTTTCGGGATAGGTTATATCAAAAAACATAAAACACAACAAAAGTTTGGGGCGACGTGTTTCAGAGAACTCCCAAACGATCCACCAAAAAATCTAAAAAAAGAATTAATTGAGATAAACAATTTTTTTCTGAAGATAGATGAATATAAATCAAAAATAAAACATGACAAACTTTGAGGGCTCCACGTTGAGGAAACCTGGCAAATGCGCGTTTTGAATTAAAAAAATTTAATTACTCCAGCGAGACATAATAAGTGTTTACTTTAAGTTGATATAACAGATGAAACATGGCAAAACTTGGAATTGCCAAGTTTGGAAAATTAACCCTAAAACAGATCTCCAAAATTCCAAAGTATGAGATTTTTATGCCTGAAGCTAGATGGCTGAAATTCTCAGAATGAGTTGCTTTTCCAGAAAAGTATTAGAGTCAAACTTGGGGCTTTCAATTGGAAGATTTTGTTTAAAATGGACCTCCAACTTTTAAAGCATTTAACTAATTGAGCTTAATGGCGTTGATAGATTGCCGAATTTTTTACAAAACGGTCACCTTAGACGGTAGACCTGTGTCGTTGAGAAAGACTATTCTTTCTTGTGGCTTAAGATTTTCAAGAATTTGCTTAAGAAAGTTTTAGAGCTAAATAATGGATTTAATAATACAGCATGTTTTGAAATTAGGGTCTCCCTCTACAGCTTACACGAAAATTTATGAAGTTTTATTCAATAGACTAGTTTGAAATTCATCAACGTAAGTTTCTACCAGTGGCGGATTTAGGGGGGGATGCATCCCCCCAATCAGCCTAAACATAACGTGCATATATATAATATTGAACTTATTTGAAAAAAAGCAATCAGTGAGTAATCGATTGGTCGTGTAATTGTGATATAATTTCTAAAACCATGGGGGGGGGCAGGAAAATGTTATTTTTACAGCGAACTTTTTACAAAACAGAAACTAGTCTTTTACAGGCTCGATTGATTTGAAAGCGCGAAATTAGCAAAATTTACAACTTACACTTTTCAGCAATAAAGGCATAGGAACACAACGGGAGTTAAATTATAGCGGGTTTTCGTTCAAACTTCACGCAATACAGTAGTGCGGTTTTGCTCAACAAATGGGTCGATTTGTCGGAACATCAAATAAAATGTCTTCTGGAATGTAGTTTTGTTGAATTGTTAGTTACGTTATGTTGAATGAACACTTGAACAGAATAGACTTTTGGCTTTAGGAATATCAAAGTGCGATGCAGATAGTTTTTCTCATTCTGTGTAGCAGAGGTAGAGTCGAGAATACATGGCTCGAGGCCGAGGCCAAGTACACAAAAAAATTTTGAGGCCAAGGCTTAGGACAGACCTTCTCGAGGCCGAGGCCAAGGATCAAGGACATAGACGCAAGTGTTCTCCAAAAAAAAAGGTCAAAAATTTTTTTCAGGGGATCTCAAAAAAAACGTCTTAAACAATTTTTCAGGCAAAAAAGGTCTTCAAAAATTTTTTTCAGGCGATCTCCACGTGAGGAAAACAAAAAAAGTCTTCGCAAAGTTTCCACGAGGTTTTTGGCGTTTTTCAACAAAATTTCAACGGTTCAAAAAATAGTGCTGTCGTCGAGCCGAGGACAGGGCAATTTTCGAGGACTTGTGGTTTCGAGGCTAAGGCCAAGGACTTCAAAATGTGTCCTCGAGGCCAAGGACGTCCTCGAGGACTCCAACCCTGCTGTGTAGATGCAGAAAATCATGTTGGCAAAAGTTTAATAAATTCAATTTTTAAAGCAGGAAAGATGAAAGAGCATTTTATTAATTTAAATTGCGCTGATTAAACTAAAAAATGTATTATGCATACTGACATAACGTTTTTTGGAAGGGACCGATCAAAAACAGTAGCGTAGCCAGGGGTAGGGGGCAGGTTGGCTATAGCCAGGACATAAACTGTAAAATTTTGCATGGTGGGACGCTGTCGCAGCATTTATCAAACGCATTCGAAATGCGGCTGCAATTTTGTGGAAATTTTGCTCCAAGTTGAGATGTTCCATTTTGCTCCAAGTTTTTCCCGAATTCGATTGTGGACAAAAAAATTTTTTTGATTGTGGACAAAAAAAAGTTTTTTGATCTTCACCAAAATTTGATCGTATTTTGTCTCCAAACTAGATTGAAAACCAAAAAAAAAGACAAAATAAAGCTCTTCAACGCAATTTGGCACTCTCTTCGGCCGGAATTTGGGATTTATTGGTGCTAACAGCCATTTTTTCGTTGAATCATTCAGACGCTTACCCTTAGTGGAGAGCGATGAAATTTTGTTAAGGAGGACACTAAAATCTCGATGGGGGAGGCGTCCCCCCGTGTCCCCCTACAATTTAAGTTCTGGTTATAGCCCCCCTTCCTATTAGCATGCCGACCAAATTGCAGAATAAAAAAAATACCACGTTTTTAGCACTTCTAAGACTGTATTTTGCACTGAAACAGGCTAAAAAGATTTAAAGCATAGTTCGAAACGTTGATTAAGGGGGGAAGGGGGGGGGGCTCATTTGTAAAAAATAAACCTCATAAATCAGAAAAAAAAATGGAAAATGGCCAAAAATTGGTATCCAATTTTGATCACTTATTGAAAAATGTTTATCATCGGTATCATCAACAATATATAAGCCCAGGAATAAGGGAGGAGCTAATCAGTTTACTGTAGTTAATTACTAATCACTTCTTTGAAACTTCCTTCCATTAGCCCCCATAATTGTATCTTTTTCAATAAATATAGACGAAGTAGATTACTCCTACAGAGTTTTGTTGAATTAGCGGTACAGAATTTTACGATTTACCAGCTTGTAAATAAAAGAACTGAAATTCTAGCCATAGCTACCTCCCACAAAGCCCATTTATGCAACCAGTATAATCATGGTTTTGCACTGCTAATTTCTATGCCACGTTTTAATAGCAATAATTTTTATCGAAATAGGCCTAAAACTAAGCTACTTTTGCCAAAAAAGTACAAAATTTTCGAGCATTTAGGGGTCCGCCCCCCATCCCCCAAATGCCTCTGGCGGCTGGGGGCTCTGCCCCCACAGCCCCTCATTGTAAATTTCTGGCTACACGCCTGATTAAAAATATGCCAAACAAGTTTGCGAGAGGTCAAGAAAATTAATCATAAGCATCCTAAATTTTGAGAGTATACACAATTCATGCTAATAATTTTTCTCATCTCCCTCCCACTAAAATTTTCTGGATCCGCCACTCGTTTGTACTGAGCTATTTTTCAATTCAAATTTCTTTAATTTTCATATCGAGTCACTGAGTTATATAAACCCACACAGCTAATGATTCAGAGAAATTTAGGTGGATTGTCCAACCTGGGTAAAGTCCAGGCGCGTAGCCAGGAATTTGCATGGGGGGGGGGAGCTGTTTTGTTCCTGGAAACACCATCAAACGATCTTGACCTACATTTTGATTTAATTTTGACTAGATTGAGTCAGTTTTTCCGTATAAATTAACCCGTTTTATCCTAGCGTTGCATTTTTGCAACGCAACATTGGTCTGCGCGTATACAGGATGAATACATGTTTTCGAAAGTAATCTAATCTAAGTTTTACGTTTAGCTGTATGTTGGGTAGGTATACTATTTTGCTCAGGTATAATATTATTGCTCCTTGCTAAGTCTCAGCGGAGAGAATGTACGACGAACCTTGTTGCTCAGAAAGCTTGCAGAATTCAATCTCAAGAAGAGGGTGAGTATTACAAAAATACCTTGATGTTGAAACTTAAGTTTTAAAAGTTTCCTGATATTTTGCAATACTCTTAGATCTTGTTGCGCTCCAAAATTTATTGGCTCTCTTGTTCACTTTTTTTGTAACATCACTCTAAAATTTATGTTGCATATATGCAACGCTAGGATAAAACATGGTAATTTCTTTGTATGTTTGTACAGCTAAACAGAACTTTTTTTGCAGGATAACATTACAAGAGATGATGGATATATTGGATTGCAACCAAATCCGAGATTTCAATGCTGCCATATATGTTGAACCTCCGGATGTTCACGAATTAACTGATGAGGACTTTGGAGATGAACATGATGCTGATATAAATCGCTTATCTGGGAATCAACTTAGAGCACCAGCAATTATCAGCAATGTATCTGGAGGAGATAAATTGTAATCTTCTTAAAGTCCCAATTATTGCACCTCCTGAGCCAGAAAACACAGCGTCTTCTAAAAAAAAAACTACCGGGCGTCAAGGTTATGAATGGAAGAAAGAAACAGAAACTGCAATCCGCCAAGAGCCTTTTCCTGAACCAAATTATAGTTCTTATGAATCCCTTTTGAAGTAGACTGCTTGAGCTATTTTTTGGCGATAAATTGATTGATTTGATTGTTGATCAAAGCACACAATACTGCTTGTCTAAGAATTGGCCGAATTTAATTGTCACGAAAGAAGAAATCAAGGTGTTCTTGGGTATTCTTATTGTTTCGGGATATGATACTTTAGGCAGCAAAAGGGATTACTGGTCTACTGGAGATGATTTGCGAAACAAGGCCATTTATGAAGCTATAAGGCGGGACCGTTTTGAAGTTATAATGAAATGTCTGCATTTCAAAGATAATGACACTTTAGATAAAAATGATAAATATTCAAAAATTCGGCCTCTTCTTGATTATCTTCAGGGTAAGTTCTTGGAGCACTTTCTTCCATCACAAAAGATATCGCATGATGAGGCGATGATTGAGTATTTTGAAAGACACGGTTGTAAGCAAGCAGTTCGTAACAAGCCAATTCGCTTTGGTTACAAAGTGTGGAGCCAAAATACCCCAAATGGATACCTCATAGCTTTTGATGTATATCAAGGCAAAACATACCAAGGTGAAGAAGAAAGGGAACAAAAACTAGGCAAAGCTTCTGCTACAGATTTGCTCCATTCTGCTCCATTCGAGATTTGCAATGCTAGTGGAAGGAGCTGAATAAACTCGGCAGCTGCGTTTGCGTTGGTTGTCTACAGCGAAAGAAATTTTCAAACAAAGATTTTTCTATTACTACAGATTTGTAATTCGGGAATTTGCTGGTAAGCAAGATGAGTGAAGATAGTGCATTAGGTCAAAAACTTGACAGTATATTAAACTCAATTGTAGTTTTAACGGAAAAAGTTAACAACTTTGACTCTAAATTGTTAGCACTTGGTTCACGCTTAGACAAAATTGAAAATACTCTCAGCGATAAAATTAATAAAATGGAAAATCAAATGCTAGAAAAAGCAGACAAAAGTGAATTAGAAGAGCTACGATTAAGATTACTTCATGTTTTGGAAGACTCAAAGAAAGACCAAAAAGCCTCAGCAGTCATGAAAGAATCGTACGAAAAGAGGTTAAACATTTTGATTCATGGTGTACAAGAAAGCTCAGTAAACGCGTGGGAGAGGCCTGATGAGACTTTAGCACATGTGTATGAATTCATGAAAGCGGGTCTTCAAATCAAGGATCCAACTGAGATCGCTCTGGCCGATTGTCATCGATTACCGCAACGTACAACATTTACTAATAGAAAAGAAAAATTGACAAGGCCAATAATTATTAAATTGATAAACGCTATGGACAAACGTCGAATATTTACAAATTTACACAACCTTAAGCCGTATAATCAACAAAGGCGTTTATCCCAACAAAGTGCTATCTACGTAACAGAGCATCTTCCTAAACAATTTCAGGAGGAACGTAAACAGCTTTTGCCTCGTTTTAAAGAAGCCAAAAGACTATCCAAAAAAACAATCTGGAAGGCAGAAGACGGACACTATGCGCTGTATATTGATAACATCAAGGTGAAATTACACTAATCAATTGTTAAATGAGTACTGGGAACTGATGATTTCTTTAAAAGCCAACCCATTTAATGTGATATACCGTGTTAGTTTTTTCTAAATTTTGTTTAATTATAACCAATCTTGCATCGTTGAATATTTGATTTGGTTGATTATCTGTTGACCCATTTAATTCTGCCTGCTTTAGATACGTCATTTGGTGAGCTGCGCGCATCGCAAACAAAGTCTATACGGTAATAACAACAACCTTTTACACTTTTAAGAGCGTAAAAGCTCTCAGAGCGAGCTGTTTTTTGTTTCGCCCCGCATACCGCGTAGTCCACCTTGAGAGTAATCAGTATGTTTATGTTTGCGGTGAATTGATTTTGTTAAAAGTTTTCTATACTAGCCTATAGTATAACGATGTATCATTGTATGCAAATGAAATACTAAGGTGATCAAGCATAGAATCGAACTGGCAGGACAAGAACTCATTTAAACCGCAGAATTTAAGCAAGCATTCACATAAACCGCATTAGTTGGGTCAAGCTCGAAAAAAAATTAAAAAAAAATTTTTTTTTTGCGTATATGAAACGAACTTTATGTCTCGCCTTGTTGGCGCTCATTTGCATACAAACTCCCAATTCTTATATAGTTCTTTATATGTTTTTTTGTTGTTGTGATGTAGACTTCCAATAGCAGACCATCTTGCTTGGTTGCAGTAACTTCTGTGTTTTAGATGACTGCGATTGCTAATGGCGATTTATTGTGTCAAGCAGGCACCCTTAATGATAAAACAGCTTTCGGTGTTGATAATATCTCTAACTTTTTGTCTCAATCATCTCAATCTAATATAAAAAATTGCGAAATTTTTGATTTGAGCGAACAAAAATATGACTTCAATGATAAAAGCTCACACTTATTTCTGCACGTCAACATCTCTTCTCTACAAGCTCACATGGACGAACTAAATGAATTACTACTAAATATTATAAACCCTCCCTCCATTATCTTTATCTCCGAAACCCGCATTTACAAAACCCCATTAATCAATGTGAATATTCCTGACTATACTTTTGTCCATCTTCCTTCACCTACTAAGGCTGGTGGTGTTGGTGCATACGTGTCAAGGTCTTTGAAATTTTCTGAAAATGAAAGTTTACGCTTGCAAATTCAAGGATGCGAAGACCTTTGGTTTGATGTCGAAATTCCTGGCCTAAAAAGTAAATATGTATTCGCTGTAATTTATCGTCATCCCCGCAACAGTATTAATTCTTTTATTGAAGCTCTTGACGAAAACATGCAACGACTAAATAACAAAAAGGTTAAAGCTCTAATTATGGGGGACATCAATATCGACTTAAATTCGAGTGAATACACTTCTTCTCAAAGTGAATATTTGAATGTGCTAAAAAGCAATGGATTCTCCAATTTGATCACTAAACCAACGCGAGTAACTGCAACATCACAAACTACAATTGACCATATTTTATCCAACGATTATGATTCTGTTCTAACGCCTGGTGTTTTTTCCTACAAGTTAGCTGACCATTATCCAATTGTTTGCAAAATTTCTACCTCCATCGATAAATCAAATAACCGTGATGGCATGTTTATGTTTCGAAATAATCAAGCTGTTGATGGTACAAAATTCCGCGATGATTTGGAAGCTGCCCTTATACCCTTAACGTATGATCTTATGCAAACTACTATAACTCCGCAATTACTTGAAAATAGCTTCAAACAACTAGTTTACTTAATTACTGCGATAATCGAGATGCATGCGCCTCTACAAACAGCTTCCCGAAAACAAAAACGCATTTACAAGAAACCATGGATTAATAGCGAACTGCTAAAAATGATTAAGCGTAAACAAAATTTGTACAAAACCCACTTCGTTAATGGAAACGAATCTGATAAACAATACTTTAAAAAGTTTGCCAACAAACTAACACGTATGAAAACCCAAGCCAAAAGAGCGTATTACCATGCTACCATTTTTGAGAGAAAAAATAATCCAAAGCAACTGTGGAATTTTATCAATAATATAATTCATACAAAACGGTCATCAACAAATCTCCCATTTAAATTAACACTGGACGGTAATGAAACGGATGAACCAGGCGAAATTTCAGAATGTTTTAATGAATACTTTGTACAAATTGGAGAATTAATTGCCAAAAAGGCTAAATCAGTAAATGAAACTAACTTTAAAACCTTCTTAAACAATTCCATAACTCAATCTATTGTATTAGATCCTCCTCAACCCATTGAAATTTATAACATTATTAACTCGTTAAATATCAATAAAGCATGTGGATACGATAATATTTCTTCTTTCTTTTTACGAATGGGAGGGGAAATTCTAGCGCCTATCTTGTCCCTATGTTTTAGCCGTGCTTTTGATTTGGGAATATTTCCATCCATTTTCAAAATTGCAAAAGTAGTGCCAATTTTTAAATCTGGAAATAAACAAATAGTCAAAAATTATCGTCCTATCTCACTTCTCCCGACTTTATCTAAAATCCTTGAAAAACTTATCAAAACTAGACTGATAAAATTTTTTGACAAGTATCAGGTGCTTTACGAATTTCAGTATGGATTTCGGGAAAAACATAGTGTGTTACACGCTTTACTTGACGTTAACGTATTTGCTTTAGATGCAATTCAAAGCAAACAGCAAACTGCCTTGCTACTAATGGACGTTCGTAAAGCATTTGACACTGTCTCTCATAATATTCTGCTTCAAAAATTGTATCATTATGGAATTCGTGGCACTGCATATAAGCTTCTTGAAAGTTATCTCTCGTTTCGAAACCAATTTGTATCCGTGCAAAACCACCACTCCTCTTTGAAACCAATTAATATTGGAGTTCCTCAAGGATCCATACTAGGGCCTCTTTTATTTCTTATGTATGTAAATGACATTCCAAATTCTGTATCATGCAATCCTCGCCTCTTCGCCGATGATACTTGTCTTCTCGTAAGTAGCCCTTCACTAACTATTTTGGAAAATGAATGTAACAAAGAAATGAATAAACTGCTAATATGGTTTAGAGCTAACGAACTTCAGATAAACCCAGAAAAGTCTGCAATAATTGTGATTCCCTCTAAATTAAATGCACAAACAGCAAATCTGAGTATATTTTATGACGAATGCCCGATTAATTGTTTTGAAACCTCAAAATATCTTGGTGTGAACCTTGATAACAAACTTAATTTCAAATCCCATATATGCATTATCGAAAACAAAGTGGCCAGATCTGTCGGCATCTTAAGCAAACTTCGTTACCTATTTCCTTCTTCTGCACTTCTTTTACTATATTACTCTCTTATTCACCCTCATCTTTTATTTAGTCTTCCATTGTGGGGAAACGCCAATCAATCTTACCTCAATAGATTACAACGTTTGCAAAACAAAGCAATAAGAATTATTACAGACTCCAAGTTAAGAATGTCTTCTAACCCTCAATATTACAAACTAGGAATATTGAAACTGCCTGAGCTTTACACTTTGGAAATAGCTAAACTTATGCACCAATATTCCCACCATAACCTTCCTCAACCATTTTCTACGTTTTTCACCCCTATTTCCTCAGTACATGAGCGATTTACTAGAGCAAAAACTGAAAACAAACTTTACATTCCAAAATTTTCTACTGCGCGTTCCCAAAAATCTTTTAAATATCAAGGAGCTAAAATATGGAACTCGATCCCAACTGAAATTAAACAACTTACATTCCACAAATTTAAGATTGAGTACAAAAAGAAATTACTTGAAAGCTATTGTTAATTTGCCACATTTACATTATCATTATAATGCATTAGCAAGCAATTTTCTCAAAAATAATGTCGCTTCAAGCGACTGCAATTTTAGGGTGGCTGCTTGACTCGAAGACCTGAAATACTGGTCACTTCGCAGTCTCCTGTCAAGATTGTAGTACCTAGTTTATTTAAGCTATCTTGTTGTTGTTTTTTTGTTGTTTTGTTTTGATTATTCATACATATTTGGTTTTCTGCAACTTGACAAATAAATTGATTCTGTCTGTCTGTCTGTCTGTACAGTGATGCACCTCCTTTAGCAAGTACGAAAATAAAAAGGATTATCCCTATCATGTATTTATGGATAACTTATTTACGACAGTTCCTCTGCTAGAAGTATTGGATGCAAATGGATACCATGGAACAGGAACAGTAAGAGTCAATCGGCTTGGTAAATCATGTCCATTAGCAGACACTGCTGATTTCAAGCGCACAGAAATAGAATCTATGAGAAGCGTGCAAACAATTATCGCTTCATCTCTTGGCAATTGCTGTATTAGGCTGATACAGTGGTTGGACAATGGCGTGGTAACCCAAGCTATCTCAGTATTTGGAATAAACCCACAGTCAAACTCAAAAAGGTGGTGGAAAACACAGAAAAAAAATGTTAATATTCCAACACCTAAAGCTGTTCGTGAATACAGTCTGGGAATGGGAGGAACTGATCGCATGGATCAGAATATGAACACATACAGAGTTTCTATCAGAGGAAAAAATGGTAGTGGTCTATGTTTACATGGCTTTTGGATGCTAGTTTGCATAATGCTTGATTACTTCGTCAAATGAGAGGAGATGAAATTTCTCAAAAGAATTTTAGAGGACAATGTGGGAATACGGCTAACTCCGTCTTTCGTAATTACATTTTTTTTGGGCAACTCTTTTTTTCTATGACGCAGCAAAAAACAATGAGTCTTTCTCTTTTGGCTGCCAACGTGGCAGGATAAGCAACAAAGAAATTTCATCTTATTTAATCAACGATTGTGATAATATCTGTGAATTTCTTTTGGTAAAATGCAATAAAATGAAGAACACACATTCAATTGAGTAAATTTATCAAGCTGGAAGGAAATTGTGGCACCTCCCGTGACAGTCTGGAAGGAGGACCGCCACAAATTGGTGACCCCGACAACTGGATCGTCAGACCACATTTCACCGGCATCTGGATCATTATTTGGCTTTGCATTCAGTTCAAGAAAATTCCAACCGGACAAAGAACATCAACGATAAAGAACTGGACTCGGTTTCACGGTAGGCCTACTAGCCTAGCAATATTTACCGTTTGTGTAGCTACTATCCTTTTGATGAGTTTTTCAAATTTGGCCTCAACTCCTTTTGGCCGTGGAAGGGGCAGCTGGCCCACTTCGTCTACCTTACCGGGCACACCCCATTTTTCTGCCTTTCGAGACCTGGGTGCGCCAATCAAGCTTCCAAAATTCTACGATGATGACGGCTTGCTATGGTTTAAAGTAGCCGAGGCAATCTTTAACCTTCGTGGCCTGAGTGATGACAAACGTAAATGCGAGCTCCTTTTATCCGCTTTAGACCACAGACATTTATCAATTTTGGAGTTCCCGTTGGCACACCTAGGAGAGCACCCCTATGACGATTTGAAATCTGCGCTTTTAAGGCACTATGCTCCCACGGAGGAGGAGAGGCTGCATCAGCTTCTGTATCAAACCACGCTCAGTTTTGAACAGAAACCAAGCGAATTGCTTGGCAAAATGCGCAGTCTCATGGGTCCAAATGTAGTGCTACCCCCGCGTGTTTTACGCAAACTATTTTTGGATCAAATGCCGTGCGAAACACGAAAAATGTTATCGATGCATGACAGTGAGGATTTAGATGGTTTGGCCAAAATGGCAGACCGAATTCATGAAAATGACAGTCGTGTCTCTCGCACTGCTGCCAGCTCAGCAGGCCATTTTTCTCAAGTGACCAAAACGCCTACGACTTCATTATCGTTGGATTCGGTCTCCGATAAACTGAACGATTTGAGTGTGTGTGTAGAGAGGCTGAATGCTACGGTCAGCAACCTGTCTCGATCTGACCCTGCCCCACTCAACACCTTTTCACCACAGCATTTTTCGACTCCTAAAAGAGATGGTGAATTTTTTCGTGGCCCAAGAAACTTTCGTAATTCTTCCCTAACTAACTTTCCAGGCCAAGCTGCTCACGCAACGCATTCAAAAACACCCAATCGAAACCAAACTAGCAAGGAAGTTTCTTTAAGACCTGAAAACGAGTTTAACAAGCCCAACTCGGATTTGTGTTTCTATCATTCACGTTTCGGCGCTAGCGCCCGTTCTTGCAGGCAACCGTGTAACTGGCGTGGCTCGCGGAGAAGTCTGTTTCGCAACCCAAGGGACAAGCCAGTTGGTTTGATAAATGCTAATTTAGGTGTGTGGATGGTAAAAGACCCTAAAACTTCGGTAAACTTTATGGTAGATACGGGCAGTGCGGTCTCACTTTTGCCTTGTTCCCGTTCTGCAGGCGATAAAAGATTTACAGGTCACATGACGGCGGCTAATGGCACTTTAGTTCCGACCTACGAGACTATCCCGTTAACGGTAACTTTTGGTTTGCGCAAGAGTTTTAAATGGAACTTTGTACGCGCTGGTGTTAGTTGTGCTATTTTAGGGCTTGACTTTTTGACTCACTTTGGGTTTGTTTTGGACTTAGCAAATAAAACATTGCACCTCCCATGTCATGATAAGGTTGATGCTAAGCTCACTCGCCCTCGTTGTGGTAGTACAATAAAGGAACCCGACGTTTCGATCGCTGAAGCTGTTGAGCATGTCGACAATAGTTTTTCATCAGAGGATGAGGCATTGCATAAGGATGCTGTTTTGGACCATAAGTCCTGTCCCGAACTGCCAGCTAACGTTGTTGAAAATAGCCTAGTTGATGTTGGTAGTTTTGACTCGGTTGATAGGCTTTGCACTTTTTACTCTGATTTGTTTGAGGTTGACAACTTTAAAAAATCGACTAAGCATAAGACTCAGCATCATATACGCACCTCTGGCCCACCATGTGTTGCTAAAGTTCGAAAATTAAGCCCAGAAAAGTTGGAGATCTTACGCACGGAGTTGGATAAGCTACTCCAATTGGGAATCATTTACAGAAGCGAGAGTGAATGGGCTAGCCCTGTGCATCTAGTCCAGAAAAAAGGCGGCGGCTGGAGAATTACTGGAGACTTTCGTCAACTAAACCGACAAACCATATCAGACCGCTACTCCATTCCCCTTTTATCTGACTTTGTGGGTGATATGGAAGGTTCAACCGTTTTCTCAAGCCTTGACTTGTACAAAGGTTACCATCAAGTGGAAATCGCCCCAGAAGATCAATGCAAAACGAGTATCATTACGCCGTTGGGCAACTTTGCATTTCGACGCCTCCCCATGGGAATCTCTTGCGCAGCCAACTCTTTTCAACGTTTCATGCATGAAGTTCTTCAAGGAATTCCTAATGTCTTTTGCTTCATTGACGATCTCCCATCTTCAGTCGGAACGAGAAGGAGCATTTCCGACACTTACAATTGGTCTTTGAACGCCTATCCCAATACGGCTTAATCCTGAATCGCGACAAATGCATTTTCAAAGTCCCCGAAATTGACTTTTTAGGACACAGGATTAGTCACAAAGGAGTCCTACCTCTGGTTCAAAAAGTTGAAGCTATTCAAAACTTCCCCATGCCTAAAACCATGCGACAACTGCGAAAATTTTTGGGGATGATCAACTTCTATCGACGCTTCATCCCGCAGGCTGGAGCATTATTGCACCCCTTGGAACGGCTTCTTTCCCCACAGAAGAACAGCAAGAAAAGCATCCCGTGGTCAGAGGAAAGTATTGATGCTTTTGAGTCCGCTAGACACATTTTGGCAAATGTTACTAGTTTAGCTTTTCCGATTAAAGGAGGAGAAACTATTTTGACTTGTGACGCTTCGGATGGAGCTGTTGGGGCTGCTCTTAATCAAGTTGTGAGTGGTGAGTTGACACCGATTGGTTTCTTTTCAAAGTCGTTAAACGCTACACAAAAAAATTATCCTACTTTTGATAGGGAATTGTTGGCTATATTCCTAGCGATAAAACATTTTCGGTATTTTCTAGAAGGACGCGATTTTGTGATTGAAACGGATCATTCCGCTTTAGTTTTTGCTCTGAGGTCTAACCATAGGGAGTATTCTGGTAGGCGACTGAGACAGCTGCAATTCATTTCTGAATTTACGTCAAATATTCGCCACATTGAAGGGAAGCAAAATGTGGTTGCGGACTGTTTGAGTCGACCCCCTGACATTGGCGCTGTGTTTGGCGACTTCCAGACGGTAGATTTGCTCGAGATTGCTGCTGAGCAACAGACTGATTCAGAGATAATTGATATGATCAGAGATAAAACTCATTCCTTGTGTTTGGAGAAGGTCACTATTCCTTGCTCTAGCGAATGCATTTGGGTAGACAAATCTTGTAATGTACCTCGAATTCTAGTTCCGCAAAAGCTGCGCTTCCGCATTTTTGACGAAGTTCATTCTTTAGCGCATCCTGGTGTGAAAGTGACCAGAGAGTTGATTGGTCAGCGATTCGTATGGAAGGGAATGCGAAAAGATGTGGCAATGTTTGTTAGAACCTGCATCCCTTGCCAGCAGTCTAAGATTGTTCGCCACAATAAAACCCCTTTGCAAAGGTTTAAAACTCCTGACGCCAGATTTGCCCACATTCATTGCGACATTGTAGGCCCATTGCTTGAGTGTAACGGTTTTTCGTATTTGATGACCTTCATTGACAGGTTTACGAGGCACGTAGAAGTAGCGCCCCTTAAGGACACGAGCGCCAAAGAATGTGCTGACGCATTTTTGCACACTTGGGTTGCCAGATTCGGTTGCCCTACAGAGTTAACTTGTGATCGCGGAGTTCAGTTTACTTCGCACTTGTGGAATGAATTGTGCAGTTTTTTGGGTTGTAAACTAAACCACACTTGTGCGTATAGACCCCAAGCTAACGGATTTTGTGAGAGAGTGCACAGAACTTTGAAGGCGGCTCTTAAAGCCCAAAGAGAGCCGCACAGATGGTTTTTCAACCTGCCTTGGGTTTTACTCGCTCTGCGATCTGCCCCTAAAAGTGACCATGGATTTTCTTCGGCGGAATTGACGTTTGGCACTACCCTGCGACTGCCTGGTCAGTTTTTTGAGTTGCCTAAATCGGTCTGTGAGACGACATACGTAAAAGAGCTTAACTCCTTAATGTCGTCTTTGAAAGCTCCGCCGACCAACTATCACACCCAACGCGACACTTACGTTGAAAAAGCATTGGCGACGTGTGATCATGTTTTTGTACGCGATGAGACGAGTGGTGGATTTCACAGAGCGTACAAAGGACCATTTCGTGTTGTGTCGAAACATGCCAAGTTTTTCACCCTAGACCTTGGCAGCAGAATTGACACGGTGAGCGTTGATAGATTGAAAGCCGCTAATTTGTTAGAAAACGTAACAGACGACGATTGTTTGGACTGTACATCCAATGGCAACGTAGCTTCCGAGTCCTCTAATCCTGTGGAGTTGGCAGCAGCGCCGTTTGATGAGCAACCTGCTCCTGTTTTTCGCAATAGGCTGGGTAGGATAATTCGCATGCCCGCCCGTTTTGACGATTTTGTCCCTTTGTAAAGCTAAACAGTTCCTTTTCGGTTAATTTGATGCTTTAGTTTGTTTTCATGAGTTTTGTTGGGTACAAGCGCCCGTTTCTTTCGGAGGATTTACAGCCTTATCACGCCTGCGTTATTGTTCATTGCTTTGTTTTTCCTCGTTGCTGCTTGGTTATTTCAGTTTTGCTCAGAGAGTCGAACCACGGCTAGGATGTGTTAGAATTTTTTTCTCGGGTTTTCGGCGTTGTTTTTCATGGGTGGACGACTGATCACCGTCCACAGCTCTGGGTCGTGCACCCCAGACTCCATTGGAGACCTCGCCGACTTTTTCTATCGGGTACGGTTGCTGAGTTTCAAAATTTATTCTCTATTTAATCCTTCCTTCTGAGTTTCAGCTATCATACCGCTGTTACTGTTCTTGATACTCCACTTTTCTATTTGAAACCTTGTGGCTGGATACCTTTTTGTGTGTGTCTGTGACGTGCTTGATGTAGCCTTGTTTAGGCTCAGCAGTTTTTTTTGCTGAGATCGGTTTCGCTTTCGGCAATTTTTTTTGTAATCGCACCCTTTTTCTTTTTTTCTTAGCTAAGCTTGGTGGGGGGTTGGTCCCTAGCTGCTCTCCGTTTTGCATTTGAAACTCCAAAATAGGACACCTTCCCTTCTCCACCCCTGGATTTTTTTTTATTTCGAGTTTTGGAGCAGATTTTCTTTTTGCTCTATACCAAATTATTTCAGCAATGTGTTGTTCAAATTCTTTTGTCCCTCGCTCGCAGCCACGACGTCTGATCTGGAAATATGCATTCCTTTGTGGACTTTGGAACAAGAACTGTCTGAGAAGATTATTCCTTCAACCACCCTTTGGATACTTTTTTTCAACTTTTCTTTTTTTTGTCCCCAGCCTAAAGCGGAGGCTGATTCCTTTATTTGTGCCTGTTTTTTTGTTGTGTCATTTGCTTGTTTCATTGTTCCGCTGTGCTTACATTAGGTCGTTTCTTTGTTATAAGTTTTTTTTTTGCATTCCCACAGATTCGTCATTCAGGCTTCGGTCGATTTCACCAATCGTCCGATGCCTTGGTGGGGGGTATTGTGGGAATACGGCTAACTCCGTCTTTCGTAATTACATTTTTTTTGGGCAACTCTTTTTTTTCTATGACGCAGCAAAAAACAATGAGTCTTTCTCTTTTGGCTGCCAACGTGGCAGGATAAGCAACAAAGAAATTTCATCTTATTTAATCAACGATTGTGATAATATCTGTGAATTTCTTTTGGTAAAATGCAATAAAATGAAGAACACACATTCAATTGAGTAAATTTATCAAGCTGGAAGGAAATTGTGGCACCTCCCGTGACAGTCTGGAAGGAGGACCGCCACAACAAGTTGCAATGATGTATTTGAAATCTTAACAGAACAAACCAAAGGGCGGGGTAGAAAATCTGCAACCATGCCAGGTGCTGAAAATGCTCGATATTACCATACGCGCCACCTAGTGATTCCAGTTCCAGACAATAAACGAAGAAGATGCATGGGTGAAGCATGCACTTCAATAGCGAAAACACAATGCCTAAAATGCGATGTTGGATTGTGTATTTCTTGCTTCGCGCCGTATCCACAAGATGAAAACCTCAAAAGAATCACAATATACTTACGACTTTGCTTTTTGAACCTAAGTAAAACATTGCCGGTTGATTTTAAAACTTCCCGTGTCTTGTGTCCAAAATAAATTCGTTTTGAATAAGCAAATCAGTGTTTGATCTCTATAATTTTGCATTGTGTGGAAAGTGCAGAACGATTTTTTGTTTCCTAACTTTGCAGTAAGAATGTAATTATGTTGAAGCATCGCGTCCGTTTCTTATTGCAACCAGATTTTCGTAAGCATCTATTAGTCAAATGGAACTTTAGTAGGTACACCTAAACTACCGCAACCGCTTGTCTAGTGCTAAGTTAGGATAACGCAAAGTATTTCTTCAGCTAACCACTGCAAACACAAACCAAGTATGTTGTGAATGTCTTCCATTTACGCTAGGAACATTCTTGGCGACTTGAATAATCAACTGCAACTCGCAATCTGTCACTTGCTTACACATTCTCACATGCACAATGATAATGATGACTTTATACTCTTTTATCCTAGCGTTGCAAATATGCATCGACTTGAATAGTACAAACCACTTTTTGTTGAACCAAAATAAATTTATATTTGTGGTTGTTACTGCATATTTAATCAATCTGAAAAGTTTCATAAGATTCAAACGCGAAAAAATAATTCAGGATAAAACGGGTTAAGGTGATCTCCGAAAAAAAAAAAAGGTCTTCAGACAGGCTAAAACCCACTTTTTCTGTTCGAAATCTCATCAGGTCCTTCACCAATTCTCATCGCTAATACCTTTGAGGAGGGCTATTTTAGTTTTTAAAGCAAAAATCAGCCTCAAAAGTGCTAAAAACGGGGTATTTTGCATACTTTTCAGGCCAATGGGGGTGCTATAGACCCCCTCTGGCTACGCTACTGGTAAAGCCTAAAATGTTGATGCATACTCAGTACCTCTGACCTAAATCTTTGTTAAACCATGCTGGGTACTTGGTTGTCAACTCAATGGGTATCGTTTTCGAAGAATTAATTTTTATCAAAATAAGCCAGCAATTAATTTATTTTTGCAAAAAAATACAAAGTTTTCGAGCGCTATGGGCTCCGCCTCCAATACATATTTTGGCTACGCGCCTGCGCTTAACCTTTTGTCTAATATGTTGAATTACGATGAGAAAAACGTTTTCATGGATGGCTGAAAATGAGCGGCATAACGCTGACCGTAAATCTGGTTGATAGTGATGAAATTTTGCTTGAAAGTCGCTAAAATCTTGCTTGCGAGTCGCAGAAATTTCGAAAACCGCTACATCTTATTTAACAATGGAGCAAAAAACTGTTGAGAACTCTTAAAAAGAGCTGAGTTTTGGCGTCAAAAAAGCAAAAAAAAACAAAAAAACCAAGATTCAGCATAAAAAACCAAGCCATAGCCTTATGAAAAAAGAGTATATAACATTGCGATTTTAGATCAATTTCTGATATTTAAAAGCGCTAACTTTAAAGAAATTCCCTCTCTGTCGTACTTACCAAACAGTAGAGGCGTAAGCAAGATAATTTTTTTGTTTGAAAAATGCCTCGATTGGGCAGTGTGCTGAACAAACTGGTGCAACTAAAGCGTATCACGGACAGGGGTGTGGGAACGAAGTCTCATGCGATGGCAATTTTGCGATAACCAATGGCTATATTAACGCCGTTTAGATCACATTTTGCATGTTTTTAAAGACTACATTAAAAAGACTAAATTACTAAGGTTGGAAGTCAGTTAAAGAATTGCCCAGCCCCCACCCTTGCTAATGAATCTAGTCCAAAAATGGGTTAAATTATAGGAAGGCTTTAATTCACCGGAAATTTTCATCTAGTTTTTTATTAATTCCAACTCAAATCTAACCCAAACTCAAATGCTTACTCTAAAAGTGTTCCCAAATCGAACCCTAACCCAAACCCTAACTTAAACCCTAATTTTAACCCCTAAAAAAGCAAATAAAAAAAGCGCAGATGAATATTTCTCATTTTCGTTTTGTTCTCTTTAACTTGAAAATTTTCGGTGAAATAGTCAATACCTAAATTATATTTAAGTGCCTTGGCTGGGGGAGGTGAAGCCTCCTAAACCCCCCTTACTGCGCCACTGCCAGACAGGAAGTTTGCTGTTATCTCGATACGCACATTGAAAATGCCGCGAGAATATTATCGATTAAACGCACCGCGATGAAGCGTAACGACACGTTGCAAAAGATTGTACGAAGCGCGTCCGTTGTGATTTTCGCGCCAAAGCGATTGGATTTCAATAAACCATAACATTAACAAAGCATTATATAAACGTTGCTGTATATAAATGTTTTTTTTCCTTCAGTGAGCATATTTTGAAAATACAATTGCAAGTTAAAACATCTGTAGATAACCTAGCTTCAATGAAAGAACCAGCAGCAGTATAAGCAGCTTTTAAGTTCAAAAATGCGCTAGTTTTGCACGAGTTACATTTTACCTCAGCGTGTTGCAGTTAAAGTTAAACATGTTTCAACGTATATGGTTTTCGTTACTATGTTCTTTTTCTGGTTTGGTGCATTGGTAGTGTGCTTTTTTATTTTAAACGTTGCTCTGGTAAGCCAAAAATAAAAATTCACTATCACTAACATCACTACGTCACATGATTCTCAAGGGTTACTAGACTGTAAGCCGAGTTTACGTCGCTGAAAAATACAAACAAAAACTGTATTCTTACTAATTAAAATCTTTTCCAGTTCTTACAGAATTTTACCTGGCATTTAACTCGCATGTTACAAAGAATAAACTGATTTAAAGCCTAAAAATACGCCTTTCGAGTTCTACTTCTTCATTGTTCACTTAGTGTTTACGCTGTACCTGTACGATTTTGACGTCCAGTCATGGTTCAGTGGTTTGGCTAACAGCACGATGACGTCACATGTAATCCATTATTAGACAATCGCAAATGACACAATATTACCAGTAAGCCAAGAAACACCAAAAATCCCTCAAGTTATCCAGTCAAGTTGCCTCCTGGTGTTTCCAGTGCGTTTTATAGATGGTTTATCTTCTCGTGTAGAAGCCGTCATCTAAAATAAATGTGCGTGTGCTGTGGTTGGGCGACTTTTACCTCGTTTTTTTGTCGGTTTCGTTTGACGTCAGTTTTGGTTTTTAGCGATCTTACGTCAGTATTGTTTCTTAGCTGAATTGATTCAGTTCAGGACAGCGCGAAATTTAAAACTGAAAAGGCTAGATTTTAGCAGTTTTGTTTATACACAGGTATGAGTACTAGGGTTGGATTGAATTTGAATTTTAAATTTGAATCCGCTCATAAGTTATTGATGAGTTTGAACACCTTAGTTTGAATTTAATTTCCACTTTCGCAAAGTCAAGGAATTTGAATTTGAATTCAGTTTTTTCAAAGTCAATGAATTTGAATTTAGTTTTTTTTTAAGTCAATGAAGTTAAATCAGAATCTGAATTAAAAAATTAAAAACAAAATGAATGGATCCAACCAACGGCGGCTCGTATCTTGAAAATTTGGGGGTGCTGCAAATAACGATGATTAAGTTAAAACAACAAATTTTATTGTAGTTTGAATTAATAAGCTATATTGCCATAAAAATTTGAGTATTTGTTGTAGTTTTTGCTGGAATTTAATTATTTCGTAAAATTTTAAACACTTGCAGTATTCAAAAATTAATCCTACAACCTGGTATTTTACTATTTTAGTTAACACTTTCTGCTATTTTTTTGCATTTTGTGCGCTAACGACGCAAATCTTATTCCTTAGTTTAGTTCGGATTTGAAGTATTCAATGTTGCGTAAATTTCCATATTTTGAAGAGGAATGAAATTAAACAATAACTATCGCCTAGCTTACTATTGAGCTTTGACGTGTTTTTATCTCTCAAACCGTCTGCTGTAGCAAATATATTAGTGAGGGTAGAATACAATATTCTTTTGGCTATCTTTAATAATTTGACGGTTTTGAATCAAATTTGCAAAGTTTTGATGTTTTTTAATAATTTCTTATTAATTTGTTGTATCCAACCAACCACCTTCTTTTATTCAATTTTTCATCCCGTTACACAAGAACGAGATAATTTCTCTATCAGCTTGTTTACGCGACGACTTCAGCGATAGTAGTAGTAGTACGTTTTAGTTTTCAGCGCACATAAAGATGCACACTGTGGATGCAGCAGAAGAGCAGAGCTAACCGAGCTACTGCACCCACTTATACATACAGAAAACGCATGAACGCAATTTACACTTGCAGAAAACACAAAAGCAGAATTATTTATCAGTAAAAAGGTATCACATCGCAACACTCATTAGACATCTATACAGTAGGCACAAGCCGTAGCATAAGCACAAGCACAAGCCGTAAATTAGTAAAGTATCAAGCCGTAACACAAATAGCAGGAATATCTATACAAGCTATATACAATCCTGTCTAGATGATAATGAAATGGCAGTAACATTCTGCAGAGATTGAGGGCAAGCCATCATATGTCGAGCGCAAAAAATAAAATAAAATTTAAAAAAAGAAAAAATTGTTTAATATCCTTCTGGTAAGCTGCAGCACTAGTAAATGTCGATGCAGAGTCCAATGAAATTAATTAATTGTAGCATCCTAATAGCAGCTTAGTATACTCTTTTTTGAAACGATAGTATGAATATAATTTTAGATGAGACTCTATTTTGATTCCAGAGTCGAGCACCAAGAAATTTAATAGTTTTTAGCGGAGCGTGACAATCTCAAGTACGATGTAGCTGCCGCGGTAAAATAAGACGTTTGTGCTGCCGAAAAAGCAGCACATAACTGGCTAGCTAAGTACGAGTTTAAAATTCCCCAAATTTAAAAGCTTTTTATGTTTATTTTTGATCTGATAGGAGTGCTGCGAAAGCAGCCCAGCTAGCAGTGTTGCCACGTTTTTGGAAAGGATCCCATTATCCATTTTTGTTTTTTATGTACCGTATGTTTTGTGTTTTTCTGTTGTTGTTTTTTTGTCAACTATAGAACAAAATGGATTTGAATTTTAAATTTTTTAGTTTTTAATATAAATTTGAAAACATAAAGTTATTTTTTGGTTGGGGTTGCTGCAGCACTTATAGGCGAGCCGCCATTGGATCCAATCCTGGATTCAAGCACCTTGAGTTGTTAGTTTATTGCACATCTGTGATGCGCTAATACACATCTGCGACTGCGAAACTGCGACTTGTTGCAAACTGCGACTTGTTGCAAACTGCAAAATCCTCAGTGAATCTTTGGTGAGAAAACTAGGGTTAGATTAATTTTAAATTTGAATCTGCTCACGAGTTTTTGATGAATTTGAATTTGAATTCGACTTTTGCAAAGTCAATGAAGTTGAATTTAGTTTTTTCAAAGTCAATGAATTTGAATATAAAAATTAAATACAAAATGAATGGATCCAACCCTAATGAGTACATTTCAATAATTTGTATCTAGAAAAAGTAATTCAATTAATAAGCAAAACCAGCAAGCAAATAGGTTAGTAAAATGAAGCTTCTAGAAATCAAGAGTAAATATCGCAACAACTTTAAAGAATTCTGATGCCAACTCTTATCGGTAATTAAACCGTAGCTTCACTGGAGCAACATTATTCTTCACGTTTTTACGCAGTAAAAATTATGACATAACACTCAACCTAAATCATCTATCAGCAAAAAAAGTTGATAACCGGAATGCAACCTTCGGGCGTATTACGCAACTTTTCGTACGAGTTACGACTTACGACCTCGTAAGTTTTGATAGTTTTAAAGAGATTATGATGTCGTAATCCTTGCGATGCGTAATGTAACGACCAGACGCGTAGCCAGGAATCTGCAATGGAGAGGCTGTTACACATAGGCGTAGCCAGGATTTTTGATTGGGTGGGGGGGCCCAAACCACAAATCACAAGCAATGACGTCATCAGACATTTTCAAACAAGGTACTTTTTGTGGGGCAAAGATATCGTAGAGTTGAAGATCAGAAGCCGTGGCCTGGTTTGGCACTTAACCAGGTTTGTTATTTAACCAGGATTTTAGTAAAGGAAGAGGCCCCTAGCCCCTGAACAAGTTTTCGTTTTTGTAGAAAAAAAAAAACTATTTCAATGCCACTGGATCGCATTTCGCTCGTGCTCAGAGCCATTTGAAAGAACTAGATTTTTAACATGTGAAAGCCAATTGAAAAAATTAATTCATAACTACATCGTACTACCGATGAGTTTATGGTAGTACGATGTGGTTATGAATTAACTTTCCCGATGAACGCAATGCGTCGGTTATTTTCATTGAAAAAATTTAATTGTTCGATTCTCCTTTTACTTGCAATTTAAGTCCAAAACACGTTTAAATTTTGCGTTTTGGTGTTAAATTTTGTGACTGATTTGACCCTGATAAGGGGGAAGTAAGATACATTGCCTCATGCAATATTTTACAAGTAAATAATTATCCACTCGAAGATTTTCCTTAAGAAATTTTTGATTTGTCATGAAAATAACCAGTTTAGAATTACAAGTTAGAAGTACAACACAACCAATTTAGGAGTACACGGCTCCCTCAATTTAATTTCTATAATTCAGTCAATGAGCATATCCCTTAGCTAATTTTCTTTTTCAAGACTATTTTTTCGTGTAAAAACTGGCGAGGTGTCGGAGGTGAATTGTAATTATAAAATGATACAATGGTTATGCCTATTAACCATGTATTTGTTACGCCTACCAACCTACTTACATGGGCCGGATTTTAATTGCGCGGGGCCCCTGGCACTTGGGGAATTTCGCCACATCTTCCAGCCAAATATAGGCGAAGACCAAAAAAAGTCACCATCTGAGCGCGGGGCCCCTCGCATTGTGCCATGTGGTAAATCCGCCCCTGGTTATTACATTACGCTCATAGAAAGGATACATGAGGGCTTGAGGTAGCAACGTTTAGAACAAAAACCCTTAATTTTAACCGGTTTATGCATTTAAATTGGTTGGCATAAATTAAATTGAGGGGGCCTGGGCCCCCTGATTGTCAAATTGTTGTTAATTACTGTTTTATGCGTGTACGGTTATTTGCGAAAATGCTAGGAGAAACTGAAACTGAAGAAACAATTGGTTTTTTGTCACATTTTTTATCATTGGTGGTATTTCATGCAATTGGGGGTGGGGTGGTCCTCCTGAACCCCCCTGGCTACGCTCAGGGTAGAGGTGAATTGTTGTTGAAAAGTGGTTTAAATAGATGGTTGCGATTACTAACCATGTTATTGACCGGGCCGGATTTACATTGCGTGGGGCCTCTGGCACTTAGGAGATATTTGTAAAATCTTCTTGCCAAATAAATGTAGGTGAAGACCAAAAAAAAGTCTTGCTTTCTGAGAGCTGGGCCCTTGGCACTGTACCATATGGTAAATCCGCCCCTGGTTATTGCATTACGTTCATAAAAAGGTTACATCAGTGCATGAGATAGCAACTTTTAGGATAAAAACCCTGAACTTTACCCAGGCTTCACATATAAATTAGTTGGCAAAAATTGAATTGAGGGTGCCCTGGCCCCCTGTCGCCAATATTATTGTTAATTACTGTTGTACGCGTTTACATTGTACGCGAAAATGGCTAAAAGAAACTGAAACTGAAGAAACAATAAGTTTTTTGTCACATTTTTATCATTGGTGGCAGTGGCGCACCCAGGGGGGGGGATTTCGGGGGACGAACCCCCCCCCCCTTTTGGAACTCAAAAAGCAACATAATTTTGTTGACATAACGCAGTTTTTAACATTTTGTTTCATTTACTTTTCACTAAATAATCATTTAAGTTGTTATTGATCACTTAACCTGATGTTTTAGGGTCGTAATTTGATCCAGCTCATATTTACCAAGCAATTAAAATTTTTGCTGACATTTGTCTCACCTACAGTATTGCTTTATGTCTCACCTACAATATTGCTGATCGAAACATAGTGAAACTAGTGTGTAATTGATACATTCATGGATATTGTATAATGGATGTATCATAACCGATAAAAACTTCTGAACAGAACAGAGCTTGACACTACAAAGAGACGGACGGCCATTTAGTGAAAAAACTCGCCTTTGTTTAAAAAAAAACTACCGAGCCAAATGCACTTTTGCAAAAAAAAAAAATCAAACAAATTCGCTGTTTGAAGATGAAAGCCGCAACAAAATTACATTTAAACGTCAAGATTTCTATTCTGCAACCGTATTCAGGAATTTAACAACAGCTTTTAATAGTGTCCGACCTATCATTTCCAAATAATTTTTTCTATATTTTTGCCTTAACTTTGTGGTAATTTAGATAGTTTTTGCAGCATCATACGTCATAATAGCAACCCATTGTCTATTTCAATGCATTGAACCTCTACATCAGGGCTGCTTAACCCATGGCTTGCCGGCCACATTTGGCCCGCGAAAACGTATGTACAATTTAAAACCGCTTTTGTCAAAGCTACCCATTTCTCAAAGAGTGGAAATGATCGCTCCTACGCTATTAAAAGCTGTCTTGAAATTCTGTACCACCAACGAGTTTTTTGAATTTAAAAACGCATTCACTTAAAAGGTTTAAAGCAAATAGGCAATCATTCAGCTTTTAAACGTATTTTCGATTTGATCAGTAAGTGTGCAGGGCCTGATTAAGCTGAGCAAAATAAATTCTTTCAAACTCTTCCGAATCTTAGTAATTTTGCATTTTCCAATCGCTCTAAAAGCGTGCAAAAAGCCATCCAAATGGCTTTAAAATGGCTATTTTCCGAAAAAATTGCCTAGTGGCTGGGAACGAATTCACAACCAACAACTTTTAAAATCGTTAATACGGGGTTTCTGAATCAACAAATGTTGTAACAAAATGCAACTACTACTGCGAAACCCTGTTTGGCTATAATAGCATGCATTTTCATTGATGGTTAAAATAAATTAACCACAATTGCGTCTTGGTTAGCTTTTAAAAAATTGAAACCCCCCCTGTAAAAATTCCTGGGTGCGCCCCTGATTGGTGGCATTTGAATTAGGGGGTCTGGGTACCCTGGCCCCCCCTGACTACGCCTATGCTGTTACAGGGGTGTGGGGGCGGAGCCCCAAGCGCTCAAAAAATTTGTATGTTTCTGGCAAAAATTACTCAGTTTTAGGCCCATTTTGACAAAACTTAAAGTTATTGAAACGTGGCATAGAAATTAGCAGTGCAATAACATGATTATACTGGTTGCATAAATGGGCTACGTGGGAGGTAGCTATTGCTAGAATTTTAGTTCTCTTATTTACAAGCTGGTACATCATAAAATTCTATACCGGTAGTTCAATATAACTCTCCAAAAATAATTTATTTTGTCTGTGTTTAAGAGAAAAAGATATAATAAGGGGGTCTATTGGAAGGAAGTTTGAGAGAAGTAATTGGTAATCAACCAATACTGAATAGCTACCCTGAAAGTCTCAGCAATGCTAATAACGTGGTATTTTCCTTATTCTGTTTTTTGGTCAGCAGATCAATAGGGTGGTCTATAGCATTTCAATCATGTGAGAGGTCTTAGAAGGCTTTAGTCCTTCCCCCTTAGCCACCTTAAACTTTGACCTTAAAGTTTGAAAGCTTTTAAATCTGTTTTGAAGGCCAAAGTTGCTTACTAAGTAGAGGAGATATAGGCTAATCCAGAAGGAGGCCTATAGGGGGCCTGGCTTCCCTCTATTTGAAATGCCACCAATGATAAAAATGATGACTACAAAGTCTATTTTTTCTTCAATTTCAGTTTCTTTTAGCATTTTTAATGTTGTTAACAATAATATTGTTATTGACGATCTGGGGGCCCGGGGCCCTTCTATTCCAACTTTTGCCAACCAACTGAATTGTATAATCTGGAAGAAATTTTGGGTTTTTGTCCAAAAAGTTACAATAACAATCTCAGGCCCTTATCTAATCTTTTCATGAAGATAATGCAATACCAGGCAATTTACCTTGCTTCCCCTGACCTGGGCCAAGTCACTTACAAAATTTTAAACGTGTTTTGGAATTGACCTGTAAGTGAACAGAGGACTGAACAATTTGAATTTTTAAATTGACTTTCAACTCTTAAAAATTTAGTTCTTTCAAATGGCTCCAAAACCGTACAACTTTCAATTGAAGTCCTTCCCTTTCCGTAAAATTCAGGCTATGCGCCAATCCAATCCCCAGCTTCTGATTTTTCATTTTACGGTTTCCTTGTCCCATAAAAAGTCCCTCTTTTTGAAAATTTCTGGTGACGTCGTAGCATGTGCCGATTTGCGGCTTGCCCTACCCAATCGAAAACCCTGGCTGCGTCTATGGTAGGGGAGCTGCGAAAGGGATTAAGCAAACTCACAATTTTATTCGTTCACATAGTTTAAAGTATACAAATTGTGTAAAAATTGCAAAAAAAAACTATTTCAAAGAGCGTTAAAAATAGCTTGGAAAATTGTCCAAGTAAAGCTGCGAGCTTTATCTCTAGATGCTTGTCTGTAATCGTCTTTCGATGTCTTACTTTAATCAACGCAACGCTGTTAAGCATACTAGTGCAGCCAGGGAAGGGCAGTCATCACCATAGGCCTGTTGACTAACATGCACAAGATCAAAAATACCACGTTGTTTGCATTTCTTAGCAAGTCTTACAATGATACAGACTACAAAGTGGTTTAAATCCACCTTTAGAACACTTATTTGAAAGGGGAGAATAAATGCTTGCAAAAATCAGCAAAAACTTTTAAAATAGCAAAAAATAAGCGATAAAATTTGATCGCTAGATTCAAACACCGTAACGCATAAGCTTCACAAACAACATATATTCATAGCCTACTGAATTAACACGGCCGTATATTCTGTCACGTCGAGTGAAAATTATGCGAGTCACTTTTTACTAATCTCGTCTCGTGATGCGGCTGTACACAAATAATTGCATAGTACATTGCTTTGCGGGCTATGCATTTCACCTCTGCCAATTGCGCAAAATAACTTTTTTTTACATTTGAATTATATTGTAAATTAATGTTTAACTGTAAAATAATAATCAAGCTTGTAATGAAAGAAGAATATAGGTTTTTTGAGCAGATACAGTTTTGAATAACATCCTGAGATTAATCTCTTGTACGATAGATTTATATAAAGTCAATCATGCAAACAATGTTCAAATGTTTTTTCTCCCTGATCATGTTATCGATATTGCGTTGTTAAAGAACTTGTTTATTCGTTGACCAGTTTTCGTTTATACTTAAACTGTTACACAGCATCTTTGAGAACTTCATTAACTGATTTCTTTTGAGCATTATTAAAGTACACCCGCATCTCTTTCAGGTGAAGTTGATTTCAAAATAGTATTGCTAGCTGTGTCTAGCATTGCAAAAGATTTCGAAACTTATTGTGCCTAGTCCACGGATGGAAGAATAAGACCGCCTCGGGATAATTTCAAAAGGTAATCGAATTCGCTTGTGCTCTGTTGTGAGCCATTGGTATTTAATGAGTTTTGACATTCAACACATTGAGATCTGTTAATCAGTTTTTTTGCAACGTATCCAGAAAAAACAGCAGCTACTTCCTTGGCATTACTTTCCAAACTTCATTATTTAAGGTCGGCACCTATGTTTTAAGCTGCTTTTTTAAAAAATCCAGTGCAATATCCAGAGCCTTAGCAAGGATTTTTGATTGGGGAGGGGGGGCTGAACCACAAATCACGTAGGTGCAGACCAAAAAAAAAGTCTTCACAGTTTGATTTAGAATTTTTGATTGGGAGGGGGCCCGAAATTTAGTTGGAAACCACTTTTTAAATTGGGGTGGGGGAGGGGCCAAACCATAACGTACAGAGTGGAGAGACCAAAATTGAAAAACAACTAAAAAAAAGGTCTTCACGGGCTGAAGAGCTGAATTTCCCCCGAAAAGCAAGTGAAGACCAAAAAAAAAGAAAAAAAAGAAAGGTCTTCACTGTCTGCGGTCTAGGTGAAAACGGGATCTGAAAAACCAATAGCCGTTTTGGTCTCGAATTTATCATTACTTGCATTGCGATTGGCCCCCCTGGCTACGACTATGGCAATATCGTTGGTTTGGTTTGGACAAACATTGAAAAGACGTTATGTGGACGAAATTCGTTCGGATGTTTCTACCTCTCGTAAACTTACCAAAAATCTTCCGCCACTCATTTGGTGATACTTTGAAAATCTCAGTTCCGAAGGATCAGTTTGGAATCGTGCCATTAAAACGTACTTGTAGCCTTTGCTGAGCGAATCCTCTGTTAAAGAAGTAGTGTATCGCAGCGTTACTACAATGGCATCACAAGTTTGCTTCGACAACGAAAACTTTTCCGATTTTGAGCACTGCTCAGCTTTCCATTCCCAAACCAATTTGCTAGTTTTCTCAAAAATTGTGTTTTTTTTATCGTCTTCACAAGCGATGTTTTCAACTGCGTAATTCGAGTTAAATTGCTGTTTACTCTTACTGAAAGTCCACCATAAATTGATCAATTTTTAAAATGCTGCTGCATTTTGTCTTTTTGGCTAATAACTTAATATGGCAGCAGAAAATGTTGAATCTAAAATTGAAAATGCAAGAGGAACTCTTTGTTTTGTTATCACCAGAATTCAAAGCTTTGTACCTTAACTTGCGAGCTTTTTAAACGTTTCCTTGCAATGATTGGTCGAAGTCGTGAATTTCATGTAATATTTTCCATGACACTTTTCCTCAACGCACGTTGATGTTGTCGCAAAATTGATTAAAAAAAAACGGTGGAAAAATAACTCTTTTGCAATTTAATTTAATGGGTTGTTGCGAATGTTTTTCAGAAGATACACAGAGTCAAAAAACAACACTTTCTCCTTACAAAAGGCAAAATAGATGGAGGAAAGTTACCAGAATCAGTATAGATTCTGGAAACAGATTTTAGATCCCATCGAAGCGTAGTTCGTTTTCCAGTTTTCAAAAACTTAGGCTCGAAATGTTTTGAACAAATTCCTCTGTTTTTGCTTGGCACCCAATCCTTACGGTTAATAAATTTTGTCCAACGGCTTAACAAATCTGGTTTTTTGAAAGAAAAAAAAATTCACGATTGCTTTCTGGAATGTTGTACTTTTTGTCGTTCCTTTTTTTATAACCAGAGTTGCAAAAAACAACAAAGCAAGTGTTTGGCATTAGAAAATAAATGACTTAAAGAAAAATACGGTAGATTTTCAAAATTGCTCTAAATAAGAGAAAGGTATTACAAAACCAAAGTAGACCTATTTTGCATATAAGCTTTGATGTTACTTCTACAAAATTTATTTAATAATTAGTGTTATATAATTCATTATATAATAACCACTGCTGCTGCATTAAGCTGCTGTTTATAGCTCAAACTGTAACTGCCTCAACATCAGTTTTCCAAAGCGTGGGTGAGATATCGAAAATATTAACTAAATTTCCAGCGTAAAGATTAATTCTGAACAAACTAAATTATCAAATTAAATCACTAAAAACAATAGTTTTTCTAGCAAAAGCTCTGCTACAGCGCATATGCAGTGAAAAACAGCGACACATTATATTGATCTGCTGCTAGATACTGTAAGAGTACGATACACAGTGAAGGCAGAGCTAATCAAACACAGTAGAAAGTAGGACAAACTGTTGCAGACCGGTTAGCGATTACCTATTTATTATTGCAGACAGCCGCATAAAGAGACGAAATTAGCAAAAATTGACGCTTATAATTTTCTCTCGACTAGGCAGACGGCACGGCCATGTTAATTAGGTAGGCGATGATATATGCATATATATGGGGATGGGTGGGGGGCTGTTCAGTGTTCGATTAGAAAACTACCAATCACTTCTCTTTAAGTCTCGTTCCATAAGCCCCTGCCCGAAATTATCTTTTTTAGAAAATACATACGAATAACGTTAATACGTATAAGTTTTTTTCAAATTACGGGGTTTCATGATTTACTGGCTTGAAATAAGAGGACTGCAATAGTATTTTACCATGAACCACAACCCATGCAATCCATTTACGCACCCAGTTTATTTATGTTTTACAATATTAATTTCTAGGCTCTGTTTTAAAACCATTAATTTTTTTCAGAATCTACCAAAAAATAAGTTATTTTTTCTAAAAAAAAAATTCCAAAATCTCAGAAGCAGTTGTTGCAACACCCTCGATTCTTTGCTTCCAATTGTTTAAGGGCGTTGATCCCAAACCCAACCCTCCGACGACTGGGGATTTTCTCCAGACCCTCAATAGCTTCCGGTTTTCGGTGAGCTCCCGGCTTCCGGTGAGCTCCCATACCCTGAAACAACCCTCCCCTCATTTTAAATTTCTGGCTACGCGCCTGCTATTATTGGATACGTTCTGAATTAAAAACGCAATTCAAAAGAAAATAATAGCAAAAAAAAAAGCTGCAACATTAAAAAGTTCATCCAAACTTATTTTGTTCAGTTCATGTATTACGCAAAATTAATAAAGAATATTGTTTAACATCTTTCAAATTTTAAAAGGTTTAGATGGAAGACAACAGAAGACAGATTTTTTAAAATATGGAGCCATGTGGCAAAAGTCCACGCCGTTCTTTGGACAGCAATAGTTCTTTCAAACGGTCCTTGAAGGGTGAGTTTAATTACTTCTAAATGAGGTAAAAAAATTTCATTCATTCATTCCTCCGGCTAAGATTATGCGCAAAAGATAAAGAACCATCTCAGACATGCCTTTTACCAAACTTCACCTTTCTGTTGTTTATCTTTTCTAAGATATTTCTTTCCAAAGTTAGAGAGAATTCCCTGCAGCAGTTTTGAATGCTAAAAAATATTTTTTTAAGAATTGGTTATCCAAGTTGGTCGAGCGGTAACGTGTTCGTCTCTGGAGCGGGAGGTCTGAGGTTCAAATCTCGTGCCGGTCTAATCGGACACAGTGTTGCCAACGGCTGGCCAGTGCTGCGACATTTCTTCAAAAGAATGTGTGTTTCTG